>NMUG010001805.1:0-17064 GCA_002855965.1 Monotropa hypopitys | reverse complement strand
ACATAGAAAAACTTACCTTTTGTTGATAAGAATTTCTTCCACAAGCAATCCTTCCAAGCAAACTCTTTTTTCCTTGAATTTTCTCTCTTTTCTCCTATGCTCTTTCTTTCCCGTAAATGGTTTGTACCAAATGAAAAGAGACAAGTTCTACCTCTTAGAATTAGCATATGAAACGATTCTATGATTTTTGTTGTACCATAGAGTCATATTACTCCTAGGAAATTATCTCATGTGTCATGTTCCACCATAACTAGGATACTCCCTAGTCCAACTTTCCTTTATTTATATCTCATACCCTTAAAATTCAATTTCATCATTTTAACTTTTCTCCTTTTCAATTTAATTTCATACCCATGCTTATTTTATTTTCATTAATTTCTTACTTAAGAATTCCATTATTTGTCCCCCAAGCACTATTTAATTAATCTAAACGAAAGTTTTTAAGCCAGTATTACAATTCACCCCCATTTAAGGAATTTTGTCCTCGAAATTAAATGTATTAAAATCATAACATTTACTTTTCAACTTCTACGAGGTTATCACTTACATCCCAAGGTATATAATACTTGAATTTTTTTACAAGTTTTCTTATGCTTTAATATTTCCCGTAGTAAGGATTCATATCTTCATCAATTACATTATAACTTTCCATGATACCACACCAAAAAAATTTCATTACCGATGGAATTTCATTACCGATGGAATTTCCAAGCCAACATTCCCCTATAAATACCCCATGGGGATACTATTCACGGGATCTGATCCCTGACCGCTACCGTCCGGCCTCTTCTTGCTTCTTTCTACTTCCCTCTCCAGAAAAAGTCTAACTTAAGCATCAGAGGCCCCGTTGGTCACGATCGACCGGTGGACACTAAACTCTTTGTTGTAGGAGCCAAGCAGGGGGACCCAATTATTGTTTGCAGGGACCACGCGAGCCTTCAGACCATCCACCCGACAACCAGTCTCCGAGGGAACACCGGAAGGGAAGCGTTCAGCAGAAATCAGCCACCACACTAAGGTTGATCAATATCTCCCCAATGATGACTTATGGCACTCGTTCAAGCAATTCTAAGCAATTTGGATTTTAAGAACTCCAAGATGATAATTTACCCATTTTTACCCTTCTTATCTTTCTTAACTTTTTACCATTTTATTGTCCAACCCATCGAGTCTTTTTACCATATTTTACCCTCGCCTTAAATCAAAGCCAAAAATAAAAAAATATTTTATTTACAATTTTAGAATTAATTTCCACATTCTTCCTAACTTTCCTTTTATCCAAAATGATTTTCTAAAAGTACAAAAGCCTTTTATTTCAGCCCAAATCGTTTTTAAAGCTTAGTCCAATTAATTTAAACCTTTAAACCCATTTTGAGCCCAAAACATCCCCCAAACCCATTTTTTAGTTGGGGGTTTGTTAGGATTTCAGAAGTGTGAATGCACTTTTCTGGACCTTCTAGAAGCATGACGCAAAGCCACTAACTTCGAGTTTGCGACAGCAAACTCGAAGCCATACCTCAACCTTTGCCCCGATTTACCAATCCACTCCTAAAAATGCACTCTATCACTGTAAAACTTTTTGGCACTATTCATGTTTGCAGTCATAGACTCGACTTTGCAGCCACAATCCTGTATTATCTGGATTCCCTCTTAATTACAAGTTTGTCACTCAAAACACCCTTTTTACCTATAAATACAACCCATTTTCATCTATTTTCAACAAAACTCAGTCCAATTTCCCATTAAAGCATACTTGAGCCCTCCCTCTGTAGAATTGTTTCTCTTTCTAGAAGTCCTGGCTATTTCAAGTCCTAATTCTTGAGAATTCTAAAAAATTCTCAAGAATATTCTTGTTCTACCCCTCGCGAGTCATCCGTAGTAAAAATTCCATTTGTACCTTTATTTACCCCAAATCCCATTTTTAGCTCGAGTCGGTCCATTTATTGTCTAGAAAGTAAAAAAGGTTTGAATTACGCCAATACGTTGTCCAAGTAAAACTACGGAGTTACCGAATATTGCCGTACTAAGAGGAATTTTTGTTCATTGAATTCAAGGAATAGCTCAATTCTGCCTTTTCTACTATTTTGAGGTATATCGATAAAGTTTCATATTTAGTGCTTTAAACTCACATGCATTTTATTTAATTTATTACCCTTCCCTATTATCCCGATTTGGATAATTGATTGCTTAATTATAAAGTTGAAATCCAACACCATGAGTAGAGACTGACCCTCGGGTCAAGCGGGGTGTGTGCATAACAACTTTTCATCTCGTAACTTAGCTTCCGAATAATGAATCTCTGGTTATGACGGACTAAGAGGTAGTCTCAAGGTTCCTCGACTTACCCGTAAAAGGTCAAGTGTCGAATCCATATGTGTTAGAAAATAAAAGTGAGAAATCTCTCGATTAATAAAATGGTTTCTCGTAGAGTTTTGCAATGGGTACCCACACATACCAAGAAAAAAATTCAAAAAGGGTCAATTTTGGAAAATTTAGGTCTAGATTATCCTTTGTGGATCAATGTTTAAACAAGAAGTATTTATGGTGTGAAAGATTCATTAATAGTGACAATTACAGAGCATACTCTACTATTTGATAAACCTAAGATCACTAGACTAACAATTACTTACACTACTAAATTGAAAGTGCAAGACACAAATAAAGTAGAATTATCATTACATTGAATATATACCTCAGCATTACAAAGGTATGACAATTAGAGACTAGGATTAGATATAACTAGAATAGTATTTCGGGCGTAAGAAAGACCACTTAATACTAATATTGTCACACCCGTCCCATTCTATTGAATTAATTTAAATAATAATTGAATTAAAATGTGTGAAAGGTTACTTAGTTGAATCAATATTATAAGGAGTGTTTTATTGAAGGAAATCTAGTTTAAGGGTTAATCCTTGAAGAGTAAGAAAGTATAGGGTGCCCTAGCGTAAATGGAAGTGACATTGTAGTTAAAGAGGAGTCTGATGGAGGGTATTATAGTCATTAAACTTAAAAATCTGATTTTAGGGGTTGTAATAACCCTATTCTTATGATATGTGTGAGAGTTGTATTGTGTTCTTGAGGGAGGTAGAGAGGGAAAGTGAGAGAGAGGGAGAAATTGAAGGGGATTGTTTAGGATTGCTTGAGGAATCCTCCTCCTCTTGGATTCATTACATTGTAAGTATCTTCTTCTCTCAATACCATCTTCTAATTCTATAAAATCTGTAGTAAAAATAGGTTGTTCTATGGATATGGAGGTTGTAAGGTTTTTGAAGAAAATTCTAGATCTAAATACCTTAGAAGTGTTTATAGGCTTTGTGTTTTGAGTACGTTGAGTGTTTGGTTGAGGCAGACCATAGGTTTGAGTGATTTTCAAAGTCCAAGGAGTCTTGGGTCGATTTTTGGAGTTTTGGAGAAGTTTGGCTCGAGAAATCTCCATTGAAATAGGTCTATCTTCAAGAGAGATCGGTCTCCCATACCGTGGGGGACCGGTCTCTCTTTGGTCAGTAGATTTTCTATTGGACGGGTACCGATCACCCATACCGTGGGACACCAGTCCCTCTGGTATTTTGAGGTTCCTTTTGTCCTTATTTTTTAAATCGGATCTGAAGGATAGTCACTCAATTTTTCGTCCTCTACAACTTTTGTTGGGAGCATTAAGCTTAGAAATGCCTCTAAGATGTCCAAAATCAATGATTTCAAAAGACTATCAAACTTGATTCATTTCTAGAGCATGTATCTTTGGATCCTTATAGTTTGGGTTATGTTTGGGGGTTGTTCCACACCTTGAGGTATATGTTTTGTGAGTATTATAATCATTGTTTGGGAGTTTAAGATAACCTATTGTGAGTGATTTTGGTGACTAGTAAGTGTGAGGTTATCCATGTCCTGATCGTTTAAAGTGTGGTTTAATACCTTGTGGGTTTGAGAATGTTTTAGGTTAAATTCTTAGGAGTCTCGAGTGGATTAAGGATCCTTGAGAACTCATCTAACTTATGGTTATTCTGCGTCCTTTGAACATTATTAATTTATTAAAGTTCATTATAGGTGGGGTGATATTTATGCTTCCGAAGTCTCATAAATTAAGTCCTTGCATCAGTCGTCGGTGTACGGTGAGTTTGTTAGATATAATGTTACATTTATTCATATGCGAATGGTATGCGTGTGTCTGTGGCTTATTTCATGATTGCACGATTCATATGAATAACCAAGCATGTTATAAGAATGAAATGTTGGATATCATAAGATGTATAGGGTTGAGTAACATTTATGAAATGACTAGTAAAGATAATAATCATAGTAACACAGCAAAAACATGATGAACCCTTATGTGACTGCTTGTTAACTAGTAGCTTAAGAATGTACTTATCATACCATGATATAGTTAGGGGTTATTTGGATGCGCCCTATTTTTAACAATTTACAGTGAGGTTTCACTATCCATATGATTACTCGTGTTAGTTGTTATGTTAGGAATTTACTGCCACTTGAACATAAGTGGGACATATATCCATGCGAGTTAAAGTGGGACATATATCCATGTGTGATAACGTTTTGATATAACATTGGGCTTATAGCCTTTTGATATAAGTGGTCAATAATCATTTTATGATGTAAGTTATAAGGCTCGTGTATAACCTAAGGTGGCCAGTGTGGGCATACAAGATGATGATCATGATAAGGTGGCCAGTGTGGGCAATTCAGAAAACTACCAAGAGACTCGTGTACAGCCTAAGGTGGCCAGTGTTGGCAGTTAGACATAATGTCAAGAGGCTCGTGTATAGTCTAAGGTCGCCAGCGTGGACTTGTTATATGTAAAATATTAAAGTTAGCCAGTGGATAGGCCTTCGGGCAAGTTTGGCTTAAAGGCCAAGGGGTGTACGTGACACTCTAATATTGGTGAAATGTTATTATCCTCTATAAGGAGGTGCATAATTGGTATTATAATGAGGAAGCGTATATGGTATCGTGTCTAATCACCTGTACATAAGTATAATCTAAATGCATGTAACATTAAGTGGAGAATGTAAAATGAGGAAAAACATCCTACATGAAGGAAATGTCACTACATGAACAAGATGTATGTCATATTTCAAGATTTATGTGCTTATGTGAAATGCTAGATGTTACTATCTTGGAATTATGGGCATTTCACACCATATGGACATTGTATGTGTTGCTACCTAATATTAACTCAACACCAAAAACTCAGAAATCATAAAAACAGTCTTCCGACAGATCAAAATGCACTTTTGGAATGTTTGGACTTCTCATGAGCAGCACCGATGTCATCTAGATACAATGCGTCAATCAACAAACACCGGTAAATTGTTAAGGAATATTTTCCCGAAATCAGAATTTCAAGCCAAAGCACAGTTCGGGACAAACAGTAATCGGACGGTCGAAAAATCATCTTCTTGCATGCACTACGCTTTGGAATGAACAGAATTCCACATGAGCAACCAAAATCATGTTTCGAAATGAAAAGTCGACGACAATTCTATTACTGAGAAGGCTGTATAAAGACTGAATCCATCCAATCAAAATTAAGAATTTAGTTGGACATAAACGCCCATCCATTCAATTTTCACTATAACAACTAGCTAGCCTCGGAAATCGTCAAACCTAATTTCTACGGATCTCATCTGCAAAGTCAGACATTTTCTGTGGAACAGATCCAATGAAAAAAGAGCAGTCCAAGATGTGCACATAAAGCTTTCACACCTGTTTAAAGCAAAAGAACTATTTTCTAGGGTTTTCTCAGAAAATGTCCGGTTCCAGTCCGAGACATTTTCTATATTCACAATCCAACTCAGGAATCATCAATGTCCACTTCGAATTGTCAAAGACTGAGTTCAACGGGAAGCCGACCAAGCGCAAATAGAAGCTTCGGACGAATTTCAGGACCCGGGACCACTTTTTCAATTTTAGATATTTTCTTATAATTAATTTTTAATTTTCCAAGAAAAAATGGGCTAGCATTGCATCAAATCCGAAGCCCAAAATATCTAACTCAACCACTTGCTCGCGCACCATCCCATTGGCTGGGTGATGTCATTATCGCATCTATAGATGCGATATTGATAGCCTATATAAAGACCCCCTCCTTCACTTTCAAAGGTCCAAGCATCCCATTGCTACCATTCCACTTCAAATTCAAACCCCTCATGACAGAACCCCTCTCAAATTTTCCAAAATATTTCCAAAATCATCCAAAATTTTCTCAAAACCTACCTAAACCCTCTCGAACCTTATTTCTTAACACCATTCGTTCTCCAAGAACACTCACCCCCGAGCCAATTTCCAGTCACCAAAAATCTCCATCAATAAACCCAAACCACAAAAGCCTTACAACCTTCTTACTTGAAAGTCCGCGAAATATCCAAACCTAGCCGAAACTCCGCCCATTTTCTACGGTAATTAAATTTTTCTTTTCTTATCTTGATTCTTGGGAGGCGTCTTGATAGTCTTCTAACCTATAGTTTGGTATTAGTATCGTCCCCGTCCAAAAACTATACCTTACTATATCTTAAAGAAACTATCTTAAGAAATTGCCTCCCCGAATTGTAAATAGCCTAGTTATAGAAAAGTTATCGTTTCATCTCTTACTTTCTTGTCATTTTCTCTTCTCTCTTTTATTATGAATGTAAATCAGTAAAACGTTTATCCATGTCTTCTACTTGTTAGAATTTGACACATATAAGCTAAGCCTACTGCAATGTCATGTACGAGAAGAACATAAATATGTTTTCCATATCAACTCAAAAAATACAAAAAGATCTATATCGGCTCGTATGTCATTTTTATTCAAAGTTCAATCTTTCAAAATCTCGTTAATTGACATCTCGGCCTCGCGGACGGCTATGCCTATCGGCTGTTTAGTCAAATATCGAAGGTTTTGGAAAATCATTCCTTGAATATCCCAAAAATCAAACTTGTAAAAATCGATTAATGAATTTTTGGCTATTGTTCGCCATTACCTTTAAGTCAATTATTCATTTATTGAAATTTATAAGGAAAACAAATTTCACTTCTATCGCTTTCATTTTCATTTCAATAACTCAGCCTTGCCGGCATGTTATATAATATGTATTACCATCTAGCTCAGAATATACCAGCTCGGTCTATATATATGATACCTTACACCTCTGTCTATATATACATATACTTATATATATTGTATATAATATATATAGTCTCTCTCTCTCTCTCTATCTCTCTCTATCTCTTCGGCGTCCCATTTCACCTCCCAAAAATACTTTTAAAATCAAAAATCAAATTCCTCGATTCGAGTCGTTTGGTGAAAACTTGCAGTAGCCGATCGATTTGGATTAAAAGAATGCCTTATGAATCGGGTCACACTGGGTCACTTGATGCTCTTTTAGGATTCCCAAACTCAAGAAGACAACTCCCTCTCCCTTTTTCCAAAAATACCAAAATGCTTTAAAAATAAAAAACCAAATTCCTCGATTCGGGTTGTTTGGGAAACTTTTGCAGTAGCCGACCGATCTGGATCAAAATAATATCTTATGAGTCGGGCCATGTCAGGTCATTCAATGCACTTTTGGAATTTCGAAACAAAAAACAAAACATATTTCAAAACACAGTTAAAGCTCTATCCGATTGAAAAATATCAAAAACACTTTAAAAACAAAAACCAAATTACTTGATCTGGGTTGTTCGGTGAAATCTTGCAGTAGTCAACCGATTTGGATCAAAAGAATGTCTTGTGAGTTGAGTCATACCGGGTCACTCGATGCTCTTTTGGAATTTCCAAACCAAAAACTAAACACTTTTCAAAACACAATCGAAGCTCTGTTCGACTGAAAAACATCAATTCTTCCCCTTTTAAAAACCAAAATACATTAAAATAAAAAGAACAAATTCCTCGATTTGAGTCGTTCGGTGAAATCTTGTAATAGCCGACCGATTTAGATCAAAAGAATGCCACGTGAGCTGGTTCATGCCGGGTCACTCGATACTCTTTTGAGATTTCCAAAATTAAAAATAAAAAGTATTCTTTCAAAAACACACTCGAAATTTTGTCCGACTGAAAAATACAAACAATCCAAAAAATCAAAATCAAAATACAGTTGAAGTTCTGCCCGACTAAAAAATATAAAAACAACCAAAAAGAACAAAACTCAATTCATTCTTTAAAATTCTTTCTCCAAAAATCAAAACAGAGCCGAAATGCTACCTATCAAAAAATACAAAAAGAAGTAAAAAAAAAACACATTAAATTCATTTATAGCATCAGTTATATATATTATTTCTCTTGGTCAAGAAATTATCGATTTTAGTTAAAAAGAATTATTTTTTGAAAATGAAGTACCGAAAGAGCGAGTGGGGTGCCTAACACATTCTCCATTCATAATTTAATCCCTAAATTCAATTTTTTGTTACACAGACACCTTTCCAAATTAAAAACTGGTGACTTAGCACATCGTAACTCTATGCTAAGTGACGACTCCGAAAAACAGATTAATAATAGGTTGCACATTGTCTCGGCAATTGCAAAACCATTGTTAAGTATGAACATTTTTAAAACCGGTAAAGTCCAACCATCCAATTTATTTTTAAAAAATACGTCACAACTAAGCCCCGAAAAGATCAGAGTATGTCCCAGAAAGCACCCCTCCCCGTGGGAGGCAAAGAAACGGACGGAAAATTTTCCCAACGTGACAGTTGGTGACTCTACTCGGGACCTAAAAAGGATTTCGGCTTCTAAAAAAAATTTCAAAAATAAAATTTCTTCAAACTCAATCAATCACCACTTGACCAATACTACTGATATTTATTATGTTTATTATTTTCAGGAATATTATAGATGGTGCCGTGCTAAAAAAATCTACGCTAGAAAAATGTTGCGCTGAAACATTTACTGCTTACGATGTGCTTACATAAATTGCAAAAAGGATTCCCTTAATTTTTTAAAAATATTTATATTGAATTTGTACAATTTCCATATATTATTTGTATCATCTCTTGTTTCGGGTGGAGGTCATTATCGCCCCAAATGAATATGTCCCTTATCAACCCTCCGGGGCCCAACAGTACTCTACGTGACCCTAAAAAATCCATAGGTAAAATAGAGTACTCCAACCAAATCACCAACTCGAAGATGGTATTCTCCGGGGCCCGGAGGTCTGAAGATTTGGGAACAATATACTTCTCAACCACATAATCTCATGCTGCATGTAGAAAGCCAAAAAAAGAGTCATAAACCAAACTCTATTACAATTATTAGGAGAACATTTCATTCCGAGGGGAATCCTTATATACATTCTGTTAAAAATAAAAATTCAAAAAAAAGACAACACTGTCTTTAGAGATATTGGTCAAGATTAGACTATGGACTCGTCATTTCAAACTCTCCAAAAATTTATAATCCGAGACAACACCCCAGATTTAATGTCCAAGGACACGTCTTGAATTATAAATAAAAAAGAAAGTCCATACATCTCCAAAATCCCTAAAGATTTCTCCTTGTATACTGATTCGAGCTTGGTGTTGTCGTATAGGTACCAACACAGCTCACCTGGATCATTCACAGAGGAGAATCACCCGATCTTTAGCTCGAACCATGGCCGAATATGCACTTAATCAGACTCCCCGAGAGCCAGAAACTATATCCATAGATGAGTACCTCACTGTCCACTGATCATTGGAAAATCTGCAAGCTATGGTAGAGACTCTGATGGCTCAATGTCAGAATCCACCTACCATCAAGTCAACCGGGGCTGACCCATCATCCTCACATCAGCCACCACCCAACATTGGGGCAGTACAAGGACAAGCGGCACCAATGCCCGCTGCACAAATTCCAGCTGCAAACCTGATATTTCCAATGGGGAACTTTCCACTGCCCTTGACAGTCGCTACTCTTCCTACTCAGTCGCAACACGTCCCAACTCTCCCCACTTTCTTACATGCCCAGGTTGACACTGAAAGTAACTTGGATGAGATCGCGATAAAAAAAAAAGATACACCACTGACTCTGAAAGTACTATTTAAAATCAAAGTTTATAGTAACATGCCTATGGTTACTTTTGAAAATCAAATTTGCAGTAACCTGCCTATGGTTATCTTTTGAAAATACAGCCCCGAAAGGGTTGCTCTGATTTTCAAAATTATAGTCTCGAAAGGGCTACTCCAATTCTCAAAATTCTAGTTTCGAAAGGGCTACTTTGATTCTCAAAATTCTAGTCTCAAAAGAGCTACTCTGATTATCAAAATTATAGTCTTGAAAGAGCTACCATGATTCTCAAATTTATAGTCCCGAAAGGGCTACTCTGATTCTCAAAATTATAGTCCCGAAAGGGCTACTCTGATTCTCAAAATCCTTGTCCTAAAAGGGCTACTCTAATTTTTAAATTCTAGTCCCAAAAGGGCTACTCTGATTCTTAAAATTATAGTCCCGAAAGGGCTACTCTGATTCTCAAAATCCTAGTCCCAAAAAGGCTACTCTGATTTTTATAATTATAGTCCCGAAAGGGATACTCTGATTTTTAAAATTATAGTCCTAAAAGGGCTGCTCTAATTTTCAAAATTCTAGACCCTCTAAGGGCTGCTCTAATCCTTAAATTCACAAGTCCCGAAAGGGCTGCTCTAATTTTTAAAAGTCCAGACCCTCTATGGGATGCTCTGATCCTTAAATTTACAATCCCGAAAGGGCTGCTCTAATTTTCAAAATTCTAGACCCTCTAATGACTGCTCTGATCCTTAAATTTACAGTCCCGAAAGGACTGCTCTGATTTTTAAAAATTCCAGACCCTCTAAGGGCTACTTTGATCCTTAAATTTACAGTTCCGAAAGGGCTGCTTTGATTTTCAAAATTCCAGTCTCTCTAAGGGCTGCTCTGATCCTTAAATTTATAGTCCCGTAAGTACTACTCTGATTTTTAAAATTCTAGACCCTATAAGGGCTACTCTAATCCGTAAATTCACAGTCCTGAAAGGAGTGCTCCAATTCTCCAAATTTTAGACATCTAAAGGGCTGTCTTGATTTTCATTCTCTAGACACACTCATTTAAAATCATAAAAAATTCAAAAATTTTGATTCCTCGTCTAGAATCATCAAAAGTTCCAAAGTATCAAAAATCAAAGTTTTAACAACAGTCTGCATATGACTACTTTTAAAAATGAAAATGTACAGTAACCTGCCTATGGTTACTTTTCAAATTTAAATTTACAATAATCTGAATGTGGTTACTTTTCAAATTCAAAATTCACAGTAACATGTCTATGGTTACTTTTCAAATGCAAATTTATAGTAACCTTCCTATGGTTACTTTTCAAAATCAAAATTCACAGTAACTTGTCTGTGGTTACTTTTCAAAATTTCAAATTACACCTTTCTAAGGTTAACATTTTGAAAATCAGTTCCTCATTTGGAACATTTTCAAAATTAGTTCCTCATCCAGAACATCTTCAAAATTAGTTCCTTGTTTGAAATATCTTCAAAATCAATTTCTCGTCTGAAATATCTTCAAAACCAGTTTCTCGTCTGAAACATCTTCAAAATTAGTTCCTTGTCTGGAACATTTTTAAAACCAGTTCCTCATTCGGAACAACTTCAAAATTGGTTCCCCGTCTAGTACATTTTTAAAATTGATTCCCCGTCTGGGTCCATTTTTAAAAAAAATTAGAATCGAACTATATTTGGTCTGATTCCCTTCAGTGATATGTAGGCAGTCTTAAGGCCCAACCACTATCAAAAAGAAAAAAAAATTCAACATCCCTCAAACACAAAATTTTAAAATTTAAAAAAATATTTGCATGCATATATCTTTGTTATCACAGGTATGCCCAGCAGAAAACATTCTATCTCTCCAACAGAATGAGTTTGTCCAATATCTAACCTCAAAAGTATTCAACCACAATATCTTATCGTAGTGCATCAAATCAACATCCAAATCAAGTCAGAAAACATTTTCAATCCAGTCAAATGCAAGATGACATCAAGTATTTCGGGAAAGTATCAAAAAGATGAGCTTTGTGTCAAAATAAGCGCATCCTTTTATCTTTTTCTATATTTGCTGTGCAAAAATATTCAAAGAGGGGCAGTTGTTGATACCCAATTTTGACTCAATGCCCAGAACATAGAAATCAGAAAAATAGTCTTTCGACAGATCAAAATGCACTTCCGGAATGTTCGTACTTCTTACGAGCAACACCGACGTTAGCCAGAGACAATGCATCAATCAACAAACATCGATAAATTGTTAAGGAACATTTATCCGAAATCAGAATTTCAAGCCGAATCATAGTTTAAGACAAACAGTAACCGGGCGATCGACAAATTACCTTCTTGCATGCATTATACTCCGGAATGAACAGAATTCCACACGAGCAACCAAAATCATGTTTCAAAATCAAAAGTCGACGACAATCATATTACTAAGAAGGCTGTATAAAGACTGAATCCATCCAATCAAAATTTGGAGTTTAGTTAAACATAAATGCCCGTCTGTTCACTTTTCACTTCAGCAACCAATCGACCTCGGAAATCGGCAAACCTAATTTCTACGGACCTCATCAGCAAAGTCAAACATTCCATGTAGAACAGATCCAACGAAAAAAGAGCAGTCCAAGATGTGCACCTAAAGCTTTCACCTCTGTTTAAAGCAAAAGAGTCATTTTCTAGGGTTTTCCTGGAAAACGTCCGGTTCCAGCCGGAGACATTTTCTATATTCGCGATCCAACTCAGGGATCATCAATATCAACTTAGAATTGTCAAAGACCAAGTTCAACGGGAAGCCGACCAAGCGCAACAAAAGCTTCAGACGAATTCTAGGACCCGAGATTACTTTTTCAATTTTAGATATTTTCTTCTAATTAATTTTTAATTTTCCAAGGAAAAATGGGCGAGCATTGCATCAAATTCGGAGCCTAAAATATCTAACACAACCACTTCTCGCGCACCAGCCCATTGACTGGGTGACATCATTGTCGCATCTATAGATGCGACATTGATAATCTATATAAAGACCCCCACTTCCTTCACTTTCAAAGGTCCAAGCATCCCATTGCCACCATTCCACTTCAAATTCAAAACCCTCCGGGCAAAACCCCTCTTAAATTTTCCAAAATATTTCCAAAATCATCCAAAATTCTCCCAAAACCTACTTAAACCCTCTTGAACCTTATTTATACGAGAACATCCTTCATTCTTCAAGAACACTCACCCCTTAGCTAATTTTCAGCCACCAAAAATCTCCATTAATAAACTCAAACCACAAAAGCCTTACAACCTTCTTACCTGAAAGTCCGTGAGATATCCAAACCTAGCCGAACCTCCGTCCATTTTCTATGGTAATTATATATTTCTTTTCTTTTCTTGATTCTTGGGAGGCATCTTGATAGTCTTCTAACTTATAGTTTGGTATTAGTATCGTCCCCGTCCGAAAACTATACCTTACTATATCTTAAAGAAACTATCTTAAGAAACCGCCTCCCCGAATTGTAAATAGTCTAGTTATAGAAACTATCTTGTCATTTGCTCTTCTCTTCTTCGTTATCAATGTAAATCAATAAAACGTTTATTCATGTCTTCTCCTCGTTAGAATTTGATACATATAAGACTAAGCCTACTGCGATGTCACGTATGACAAGAACATGAACACATTTCCATATCAACTAATAAAATACAAAAAGATCTATATCGGCTCATATGCTATTTTTATTTAAAGTTCGATCTTTCAAATTCTCGTTAAATGACATCTCGGTCTTGCATACGGCTATGCCTACCAGCTGTTCGGTCAAATATCGAAGGTTTTAGAAATCATTCCTTAAATACCCCAATAATCAAAATTATAAAAATCAATTAATGCATTTTTGGCTATTGTTCGCTGTGGTGACCGATATCCGGAGAGATCTTTAACTTCCTCTATGCTGGTCTGGATGGTTGAGAATGGGTGCTTCGGCTGGCTGAACGGGTCACCTATAAGAGAAAAGGGGTTTACCTACTTGGCTCTTGCAAGACAAGGGTTAGTGCCCACCGGTCGGTAGTAACCGAGAGGGGCCTCCGATGGCTAAGTCAGTAACTGTAGGAGAGGCAATCGGAAACTGAAAAAGCAGTCAGAGAGATCCGGGATTAGATCGGATTGATCATCTCCATGAACAGTACCTTGACGGGGTATTTATAGCCCGACTTGACTTGGCGCCAAAAGCGCAAGCGTGTGATACACACTGGGGAGGTCCTAGTGCTAACGTTAGCTTATTGGGCCATTAGACCGACTTGAGCCATATCAGCAGTTGTACGACTGACCCGTGTACCGCCTGCCAGAGGTTGTTGTTCCCTGTCACTGCCAATGGTGGACCCCTCCAGCGTAGGACAATCCGTTAGTGGAAGTTGTTCCTCCCAGAGGGGTAGAAACGCTGGCTTCCTTGGCGTCCGGACTGAGTATGCCGGAGGTTGAAGGATGCTCCATGGCCTGCTCGGGTTAGCTCCTTCGGGTGTCCAGTGAGTCTGTTTTGGATAGTGGAGGGCACACGATGAACCGCCGGTTATGTGCTTCAGTCGTAGTGATCTGCCAGAGGTCCATGAGGCCGGCGGCCCTGGATTGCTCCGTGAGATGTGAGACAGGGTCCGGACTAACCATATGATCTGATCGGAGGGGTCCGGTCCATACCTAGTGAGGTCTGGCTACCATAATAGCCCCTCAATTCTTTTTAACTTGTTGGAAAGGATTGATCATAACCTGCCGGACGTCGCCTAATTCATTTGTTCGACCATGATGTTGTGCCCAGAGGCATGCTACCGGTGATTGAGGTGAAGAGTTGAGGTGTTGCCAACACGTGCATTATCCGGCGCGTCTGTAGGCAATCATGATTGCTTCGTAACCGTCATTTTGAAACGTACATGTGACATATTCCGATTGGTTGAGGGCGTCGGCGCATGCGGATGGGACGTCTGATGGGCACCGCCTTGAGTCCCGCACTGGTCGTTGATTAGACGGAGCCACCGCCTCGCAGATCGTGCAAGGCGCTTGTCTCCCCCTTCCTCTATAAATATGAGGGGAGGGAGGCTGGGACATCACCTTCTGATTTTAGCTCTCCGATGCCCTAGCATCCGGTCCTCAGTCGTTTAATCATCAAGCTTCCGGTCTTCAACACTCAGCCTTCCGATCTTCAAGCTTCATCAGATCTTCAGGTATCATCCGGACCCTTTAAGTTATTTTTTATTTTTTGTTTTGAGTGATCTCCTGCCCGATCGGTGGGAGGTTTGCTGGTCCGACTGCCTATCCACCGGACTGATGCCCTGTTGCTGGTGGGTCGTGTATCCACATGCGGAGGGTACGTAGAGTCAACGCAAGCCCCATTTCTGGGGATCTATTGCCCTCTAACTTCCATTTTTGGTTGTGTCTGGCAAGACGTGAGTAGAAGATGTCAGATTCTAGCAACACCCGATCGAACTATGACTCGGAGACCAACTCCGATCAATGGTTCGGGTCTTCATCAGCATTGTCTTCTCCTGAGACTATAAGGTAAGTGGTCAGCAGTGAATCCTCGTCCCCAACGCCATTGACTATTGTTCTTCCTGTTGCTATTGTAGAGGTGGAGGAGAGGGTTGATGTTGAAGAAGTGGATGAGGCTGCCGGACCGTCCGACAGTCACCTCTGCTCCTACCTCTGACACTCTAGTGGACACCCTTTGTGAGACCCATGTCACGATTAGTAATTAATAATAAGAGATTTAGATAATTAAAATATTAACCAAGGTGTTTAAATTAATAAATTAGAGTTTTTAAAATTTTTGGAAAAAATTGTCCTAGATATCGGTATCTGGTGCTACCAGGATACCTGTATCTTAAGAGGTTTGGTCAACCGGGAGTTAGAAACTGATTTCTTGGACAGTATCTAAGATTAGCCTTAGATACCGGTATCTTAAGTGATTAGATCAGATCGAGATACAGCCATGGTTGTGTGGCAGGTGTAGAACAAGCCACGTATCGTCGAAAATATCTAAGTATGTGCTATCTAAAACCTTGCTACGTGTAGGAGTTTTCAGCTGTATCAATTCTTAGGTGTCAAGAAAATAAAATACACGGACAAAAATATATATATGTATCTCTCGGAACCAAAATCATTTTTATCAAAACCATTCGAGAATCCTCTCTAACAAAATTAGTAGGGATCAATCTGTAAGGTGAGGTTCTGAGAGAGATTGGGTCATGAGGAGCTGATTATAGAAGCTGTACAGAAGGTTTTAAAGAAGGGAGATTGGGTCTGCGTCAAATCATTCTCAATTTTAATTACTCCAATCTGGATAAGATCTTGCGAAATTAAGTTTGTATGGTTGTTATAGATCATTAGAGAAACGTTTGTTTAAATTTTGGTGATGATCAGTTGAAGTTTGCCTAGTCAATTTGAAGAAAATCGAATTTGGAACAAAAACCCTAACTGCAACGATCCGTGTTTTATAAAATATTTTTCGGGATCTAAATTCATATTCTAGATTAAATTCGGTATCTTGATTCATTTTATCTTAAAACCCTAGTGTGATTTTAAGGTGGTTGACCCTAGATTATGGTAGAGAATTCGATTACGAATCCAACGAGACTTGAATCGCCTCAATCGGAGGTCGGATGAAGAAGTTACATTCAAAACACCCTCGATGATCTCTTTTTTTTATGTTCAGGAAATCCCCTAAGGGACCAGTCTCCCTATTTTCTAGGGACCGGTCTCTCATAGGTCAGAGAGGTCAGGAAGGTAGAGGGACCGGTCTCCCTGTTTTCAAGGGACCGGTCTCCTTACAAGAAGAAGTGTCCCTAATGCAGAGGGACCGGTCTCCCTATTTTCAAGGGACCGGTCCCTGTCCAGTCAGTGAGGCCGATGAGAGAGAGAGATCGGTCTCCCGAAAACCCAGAGACCGGTCCCCATGTGTATTTTCGGCAGAATTGTATTTCATTAAGGATAATTTCGAGATTTCAAGTCCCGGGGGTATATAAGCTTCATGGAGCCCAAAAATAGGGTCTCCTTCTTCATTTTTGCAAACCCTACTTCTCGTTTAAAATGGAAATTTACCTTATTCTTTCCAACTTGACATTTTATCTCTTTTT
>NMUG010001804.1:0-17072 GCA_002855965.1 Monotropa hypopitys | reverse complement strand
TTAGTATTTACCTAATCTTCAAATACTTTACCAGAGTTGGAATTCATAAGTGATTGATAAGGGAATTCATTTTCAATAAATTTGACATGTCTAGATAAATATACTCTATTTGTATAAGGATCAAGACATTTATAACCTTTAGTACCAGAAGAGTAACCAATAAAAATACATATTTTTGATCTTGGTTCAAGCTTGTTGGACACATACGGTCTAAGATAAGGAAAACAGCTACATCCAAAAGGTCTTAAGATTAAATAAGCTGGTGAGTGTTTATACAGTTTTTCAAAAGGTATATCAAACTTTAGAGAGGAGTGAGGAAGTCTGTTAATTAGAAACATGGCTAGAGTCATGGCCTCAAGCCAGAACTTAACAGGCATATTAGCTTGTTGGAGAAGAGTAATGGTAGTTTCTACAATGTGACGATGTTTTCTCTCAACTAAACCATTTTGTTCAGGAGTATAAGGACAAGATGTTTCTTGAAGAATACCAAATGTAGAAAAAGTTGAGTCATAAGTTTGTTTAGAAATTCTCCACCACAGTCTGATCTGATAGTTTTAATAGATGAGTTGAATTGGTTTGTGACAAACTTCCTAAAGGACTCAATTCTCTCATATACATCACTCTTCAAATACAAAGGAAATAGCCAGGTGTATCTAGTGAAGTCATCTATTAACAGTAGGTAATATATGTATCCAGTAAATAAGTTTACAGGAGCAGAACCCCACACATCAGCATGAAGAGGATCAAAAGGTCTAACTGAATTAGATGTAGATAGCATAAAGGGAATCTTATGGCTTTTACCACAGTTACAAGCATAACAGTCTAAACCACTAACATTTCCAGAAATCTGAATTTTATTTTTAGAAACAAGATGCCTAATCATATCTCCATTTGGATGGCCTAATCTTCTATGCCAGAGTTCAACATTAGAGGATGCAACATTAAGAGTAGCAGGTTCCTGGGACTTGTTAGAAGAAGGATGAAGGGGATATAGCCCATGTTGGCATATTCCCTTGTGAAGAATCTGATGAGAGTTGAGGTCCTGAATCAAGTAACCATTAGAGTCAAAAATTATACTGCAATTGTTATCTAGAGCAAGTCTAAAAACAGATAGTAAATTGTGGGATATATTAGGAGTATGCAGTATGTTTTTAAGATTGAGATTGTGTAAAGGAAGACTTATCTTGCTGTTACCTGAATTTTGCACTTGGACACATTGACCATTACCCACCATTACACTGCTAGGATTGTACTGAGTTGGTTGAGATATATTACTTGCATTGTTTGTCACATGAGTGGTAGCACCAGAGTCAATGTACCAAGGAGAGTAGTGGCTATTGTTGTAGAGACCATGGTTGTTCAATGACAGAGTCTGATTGTTCTAGTTATATCCTTGGTCATTGATGATGTGAGGAGTGAATTGAGATACCATATTAGCCTGATGTTGAGGTCTGAATAAGTTGACCTGATTTTCATTATTCATGTATCTAGGTCTAAGTGATTGAGGTCTGAAATTAATGTCTTGTCTGAAGAAACATCTATCAGCAAGATGGTTAGTCCTTCCACAAATTTGACAGGGATTTGAATTCCTTGAGTTACCCTTGTAGTTGTTTCCTCTATATTTCCTGTTGTTCTCACCATTGTTGAATGAACCATTACCACCATTCTGACCAGTATGATTCAAGAACTGAGATTCTTGATGATTGGAGTTAGAATATGGCAGATATGATCCCTTATCAGATCTGTAGGACTGTTGATTAAGCTGTGGTTGATTCTGAACATTTTGAGTCATAAGGAGAGTAGTGGTTTCAATTTTGTCTTGACACAAGTCTTCAGCCATAAGCATAGAATAGAGATCACAGAACTTCAAACTGTTAGGATCTTATCTTGTCTTGATAGCTTGCTTGAATGTACGAAAGATTTCATCTGGTAAACCATTTAGGGTATGAAAGATCACATCTTCATCCTCCATGTGGCATCCACACAGGTCCAGTTTTTCAAGAATGATCTTGATGCTATCAAGATATTCTTCCATTCCACATGCTTTCTTGATTATGTATAGCTTTCTATTCAGATCCATGACATGAGTTCTTGAAAGACTACTGAACTTCTCTTCAAGTTTAGACCATAAGTCTATTACATGTTGTGATCCTATTATGTGAGGTAATACAGATGGGGTCAGAGTAGCAATAAGACATGATAGTAGTAACTTGTCTGAGATTTCCCATTTTTGATAATCAGGATTGATAGTCTTGTCTCATGTTACGTCTTGTATGATTGTCTCTGGTATATTGTGAGATCTATTGATTAGATCAGATAAGCCGTTAGCAAACAAGGATGCCTCAACTTGAGTCTTCCAGGCTAGATAGTTTGATGAGTCGAGTTTGACTATTATGAAGCTTTGAAAATTGCTGATGAGAAATTTCAGAGATGAAGACATTGCTTCAGTAGCCATGGATGATCACCACAAAGCTAGATAAATTTGAATTCTTGATTTTCTTGACTTTCTTGATTTTCTTGAATCTTGGGAGCTTTAGAGACGATGAGTCTTCATTGGCTCTGATACCATGTAAACAAATTTGATAGAGAGAGAAAAAGAAACTTCACAATTGTATTCATTCGAAAGTTATTAGAGATACAGATAGAGATCTCTTATATAGAGAGATCCACCGACATACTAAGAGAGCTAACGGTAAGAGAGTTGAACAGGCCCAATAACACAATGATGTTCTAGAACAATATAACTAATCTACCGGAAGAATACATGAGAAGTTAAGTTGAACAAGATAGTTGATTGTCATCTTCTGGAAGAAGGCATACTGGCTTCCGGAACAATGAAGGAGCAGAGAAAGAGGATTGTAGCATAAAGAGCAATCTTCTGGAACATGAGATTTAATCTTCCGGAATAATAATTTGTTACTGTTGAAAGTATGCAGAGTGACTACCCATCTTCTGGAACATGAGTGATGTTGTTCCGGAACACCATAAAGCATAATGTAATAATTTGAGGAGACAGCGCATGATCTTCTGGAACAATGGGTTCCATATTCTGGAATAGAACACTGTCTTTAACAGTTATCAGGGATGAGGCGTGACACCAACTCTCATAGAAGTCTAACACCCACGCTCGCAACATGTCCTCCAGAATCGGAATCGTGCATTCCGACTGGCCATCGGTCTGTAGATGAAAAGCAGTGCTAAACAGAAGCTTCGACCCAAGAGAAGTCTACAAACTACGGCAGAATCGTGGATCTCTGTCGGAAATAATAGATGAAGGAACTCCATGAAGTCGAATAATCTCTCGAATGTACAACCGGCTCAAGGAATCAACTGACTGGGCAACTCTAATTGGCAAAAAGTGTGCGGTCTTGGTCAAACGGTCAACAGTGATCCAAATCGCATCCTGACCACCAGACGACCTAGGAAAGCCAGAAGCAAAATCCATCATAACGTGCTCCCATTTCCACTCGGCGATAGGCAAAGGCTGAAGCAAACCGGATGGATGTTGATGTTTTGCTTTGACTTGTTGGCAAGTGAGACACCTAGAAACGAACATGGCGAAATCTTTCTTCATACCCGGACACCAAAACTGACGTCTGAGATCATGGTACATCTTCGTGCCATCCGGATGAACGGCTAACAGTGAATGGTGAAACTCATGAAGAATACCTCCTTGGCAAGACGTAGGAACAAGTAACCGGCTACAAAAATGCAAACTCGAATCGGCATGAATCATCCATCCCTGGCGTGCATCTTCACTAAGAAACTATGCCCGAAACTTTGAAGCCTCTGAATTGTAGGCATACGCCTCAATAACCCACCGTGAAAGCTCCGAATGAATCGACAAGTTGCACAAAGTAGCTTGCTCTCCAATCTCTTCGGCTTGCAACAAGAACGGACACAAGTCCTCCATAGACCTCCAATCAAGAACGGCTAGACTAGCAAGATGAGATGAATTTCGGATCAATGCATCGACAACAATGTTGGCCTTACCCGGATGATAGTGCAACTCGAAATCATAGTCCTCCAAATGCTCTATCCATCGACTCTGTCGAAGGTTCAACTCTTTTTGTGTGAATAGGTACTTCAAGCTCTTGTGATCCGAAAAGACTTCAAATTTTTTGCCATACAAATAATTTCTCTACATTTTCAATGCAAACACGATTGCCGCAAGCTCTAGATCATGTGTTGGATAATTTCTCCCATGTACCTTCAACTGCCTCGATCCATAAGCCACCACTTTTCCTCCTTGCATGAGAACACATCCCAAACCTTCATGTGAAGCATCACAATAGACCACATATCCATCTCCTCTTTCTGGCATGATAAGAATAGGTACAGAAGTCAACCGCTTCTTCATCTCCTCGAAAGCAGTCTCACAAGCATCATCCCAAGTGAAAGGAATTCCCTTCCGGGTCAAACGAGTCATAGGAGCGGCCAAACGCGAGAAATCCAAGACAAAATGCCAGTAGTAGCCTGCTAGCCCAAGAAAACCATGAACATCGAATACACTTTGTGGACGCTGCCACAAAGAAATGGCATCAATCTTGCTGGGATCAACGGACACACCTCCCTGCGAAATCACGTGCCAAGAAACTTCACCTCCAGAAGCCAAAACTCACATTTGCTGAGTTTGGCATACAAATGATGCTCCCGCAATAGCTCCAACACAACACGGAGATGAATCTGATGCTCCTCCTCTGACGTAGAATAGATAAGAAGATCATCAGAAAATACCACCACAAAACGATCAAGATGAATATAGAAGATACGGTTCATGAGATCCATAATGTCACTGGAGAATTAGTCAAACCAAACGACATGACAACGAACTCATAGTGGCCATAACGAGTACGGAAAGCCATCTTCGGAATATTCTCTGCACGAATAAGCAATTGATGGTAACCCGACTGCAAATCAATCTTTGAGAAACGAGTGGAACCACAAAGCTGGTCAAACAAATCGTCAATCCTCGGCATCGGATACTTGTTCCTCACACTAACACGGTTTAGCTTATGGTAATCTATACACAAGCGCAAAGATCCGTCCTTCTTCTTAGCAAACAAGGCTGGGGCACCCCATGGTGAAGAACTGGGGCGAATAAAACCCAACTCGTAAAGTTTTTGCAACTAAGACTTCAACTCTCGCAACTCGGCTGGCGCGAATCGATAAAGTGGTACCAAAATGGGAGAAGTACCTTGCAATATATCAATAGAGAACTCCACCTCTTGCCTAGACAGAAAACCTAGTAACTTCTCCAGAAAGACATCCGAAAACTCACAAATAACAAGAGGCAACTCCCCGCAGCATGAAGTATCATCATCCAAGATGAGGCTCGCAAGTAAACAGCTAATAGAATCGCGCTCTCTAGGATCATAGAAGCAAACATTAACCCTTTCCTTTCTCTCGCCATAGACGTAGAAATAAACTCCATCAAGATAAAAGACCCGCACCCGGCATCAGTGGCAATCGATGGTGGCATGGAAGGTAGACAACCAGTTCATCCCCAGAATGAGATCGAATCCGGACATACCCAAAACGATGAAATCAAAAGTGAAATGATGGTCCTCTAATGTCAGCTTACAATCTCTGCAAATCTTATTCAACCGAACACGACCTCCTATCGGAGTATCCACAAACGACAGTGGATCTAAGACATCCATGTCCAACTCCAATGCATGGATAAATGATGCGGCAATGAAAGAATGCGATGCACCCGAATCAAATAGAACACTAGCCCATGAATTATAGATAACAAACATACCCCAAACGACCGAAGTCTCTGGCTGCTGCTGAGAATTGGAAGGAGTAGAAGCTGGAGGAATGGCGTAAGCTCTGCCATGAGTAGTCAGACCCTTCTGATATCCACCCCTCGGCTGGAACTACTGCACTGGCCTAGAAGGAGTCATAATCCCGCCAGTACGAGAGTCCTGAACTGATACGGCTGGACCTGGCTGATGAGGGCACTGATGTCCACCCTACTACTGTTGCACTGGTACAGCATCACTGTGACCGCTGGTCCTCCCCGGACAATCTCTAACCATATGGCCCATATGGATACACTCAAAACAAACAAGAGCTTTGCAATCGGATTTCATATGCCCAAGCTGACGACACCAATAGCATATCTTCGGACTCTGCACGGAACCTGCACTGGTTTGAGACCTCTGGCCTCTAGAGATATGAGACGAATCCCTCTGGAGTTTCCTCCCAAAGCTGCTCGATGATGAAATAGAATTGGAAACCTGTCGGCGTGGCTCCCAAACCTTCACTCCCCCAGACTGCTCTCTCTTCGGCTCGATGGCCCTGGCACAATCAACAATATCCACAAAGATACGGATCCGTTGACTCATCACCAATCGTTGAACTGAGGGATAAAGAACCTTCTCGAAGCACTTGCATTTCCTCTCCTCCGTGCTCACCAAATCAATCGCAAATCGTGACAATGCCTAAAATTGCACGGCATACTGGGACACAGTCATCGTCCCCTGCTCTAACCGCTCGAACTGCTCTCGTAGCTGCTCCCTGAAGCTCTCTGGGAAGTAATACCCCTCAAAGATTGACTAAAAATCATCCCACATCATCCCACAAATCGGATCAAGAATAGCCTGTGGATCAGCATCTCTACTGGAAAGCAAAAATGCTCGTCGTATCTCCAGAATGGAACTCCACCACTGACTAGCTTCCCCTATCAGCTGTGAAAATGTTATATACGAGGAAGCCGTACGAAAGCTAGGATTGGAAACAGAGGATCACTCCAGCCCGTATAAGCTGGCGTGGTTACAAGAAGGGAAGAAGGTCACCGTGAGTAGAAGGCGTTTGGTATCTTTTTCTATTGGATCCAACTACAAGGTCTAGATTTTATATGATGTGGTAGAGATGGACGTTTGTCATATCTTATTAGGAAGACCATGGCAGTTCAACAATGCTGTATAGCACGATGGCCGTAAGAACACCTACAGCTTCATGTCCAATAATGTGAAGGTGGTTCCATGCCCAAATAAGGAGGAAGTCCCAAAGCCAATTGCGGCAAATTCCCCCAACCTGCTGACCAGAGGGAAATTCATTGGCGAAATGATGGAGTCTGGCATTATGTACGCCCCAGTGGTGAAGAAACAAGAGCAGTGCATTGATGTTCAGCAGCTTAGTAGCGAGAAAATTCTGGATGCAATCCCTGACTCAGTGCGGGAATTGCTGGATGAATACGGTGATGTTTTCCCCGACACACTTCCAGTAGGGTTTCCACCACTACGCGACATCCAACATCAGATTGACTTGGTCCCTGCATCCGCTCTGCCAAACAGGCTGCACTACTGGATAAGTCCTAAGGAACATGGGGAGCTGAGGAGTCAAGTGGAGGAGCTTCTAGCCAAAGGACACATAAGGGAGAGTCTTAGTCCTTGTGCTGTACCTGCCCTGCTCACACCCAAGAAGGATGTTTCATGGCAAATGTACGTGGATAGCCGTGCAATCAATAAAATTACTCTACGGTATAGATTCCCAATCCCGCGACTGACGATCTCCTGGATCAGCTCAGCACGGCATCAATATTCAGCAAACTGGACCTAAAAAGTGGCTACCACCAGATCCGCATACGGGAAGGTGATGAATGGAAGACTGTTTTCAAAACCTGGGAAGGCCTCTATGAATGGATGGTTATGCCCTTTGGACTGTCCAATGCTCCGCGTACTTTTATGAAGGTGGTGAACCAACTATTTCGACCCCTGATTGGAAAGTCTATGGTTGTCTACTTTGATGACATACTTGTCTATAGCCCAGATTCTGGAACACACATACAACACCTGCACCAAGTCTTATCTTTATTGCGGGAAGGTCAGTTCTTTGTGTCCCGAGCTAAGTGTTCTTTAATGATGAGCAGTGTGATCTTCCTTGGATATGTGGTGTCCAAGGATGAAATTTCAGCCGATCAGACAAAGATCTCGACAGTTCGGGAATGGCCTACCCTGAGGAACATACACGAAGTGCGAAGTTTCCATGGCCTCGCTTCATTCTACAGAAGGTTCATTTTAAACTTCATCACTATTGTGGCCCCAATTACAGAATGTATGAAGCGTGGGCAGTTCTAGTGGACGGAAGCAGTCGCGCAAGCATTCCAAGATATCAAGGGTAAGTTGACCAATGCTCCTGTGCTTGTCTTGCCTGACTTTTCCAAACCTTTCGAGTTATATTGTGGTGCTTCCAAGGTGGGGGTTGGAGCCGTTCTTAGCCAGGAAGAGAGACCCATCGTGTTCTACAGTGAGAAGTTGCATGGGCCCAGGTTAAATTACAACACTTATGACGTGGAATTCTATGCCCTCATGCAAGCACTGAAACATTGGTATCCCTTCCTTTCCCAAAGTGATTTTGTATTATACTCTGACCATGACGCTTTGAAACATATCAATAGCCAGGATAAGCTATCAACGCGGCATGCTAAGTGGGCAGTTTATCTTCAACAGTTCACCTTCACTCTCAAACACAAATCAGGTGTGCAAAACAGAGTCGTGGATGCCCTTAGTCGACATACTTGCCTTATTAGTACATTGCGAGGTGAAGTGTTGGGATTTGATTCTTTCTGTGGGCTCACCAGCACTGATGAGTTATTCGCTCCCATTATTCAGGAAGTCGTGGCAGGATGACGAGTGGACTATACTCCACGTGAGGGATTTCTATTCAAGGGTGCTCAACTATGTGTACCGAGCTCCAATCTACGACTCAAAATCCTCAAGGAGCTGTATGAAGAAGTACACCTAGGCAAGGACAAAACTTACCAGTTGGTCAGCCAAACTTATTATTGGTCGTCCCTTCACTGAGACGTGACTAAGCTTGTGGAGAGATGCAGAGTTTGCCAGGTCTCCAAGGGGTCAGCTACAAATGTCGGACTGTATATGCCCTTACCTATCCCAGAAAGACCGTGGTCCAGTGTAAGCATGGATTTTGTCCTTGTCTTGTCGTGCACTCAGCACGGATGTGATTCCATCTTTGTGGTAGTGGACCGGTTCACTAAGATGGCCCACTTCATTGGTTGTAAGAAGACGAATGACGTTGTTCATATTGCACAGCTCTACTTTCGAGAAGTATACCGCCTCCATGAATTACCAACATCCATTGTTTCTGACCGAGATTCAAAGTTATTGAGCCACTTCTGGAGATGCCTGTGGAAGTTGACCAGTACTTGGCTTCATTTCAGCAGTGCCTACCACCCTTAGACGGATGGGCAGACTGAGGTGGTTAATCGTTCCCTTGGTAATTTACTCAGGTGCATGATGGGAGACAATCCAAAGGCATGGGACCAAAAATTATACCGAGCAGAGTGCGTGTTTAACAGATCTACTCACCGCAGCTCGGGATTTAGTCCGTTCATGGCCAACTATGGATTCCAACCCCGGGCACCAATCGTCCTTACCCATGTAAAAAGTTTGATAAAGATCTACAAGAAGGCTGAGGACTTTGTTGGAGAACTGCAGAATGTTCATAAACAGGTGCAACAAAATTTGAGATAAGTTGGGGACAAGAACAAGAAGGCAGCAGATAAGCAACGGCGTCTGATGGAATTCAATGAAGGAGATTTCGTGTGAGTTGTATTAACCAAGGATCGGTACCCCGCCCACGAGTACAACAAGATGGCAGCTCGGAAGATTGGACCGTATGAGATTATTGAGAAAATCAATGCCAACGCCTACAGGTTGCGGTTACCCAGCCACCTTAATATTTCAGATGCCTTCAACATAAAGCATCTCTGGCCATACCATGGGGATAGCTCTGAGGAAGAGGACATACCAGATTTGAGGTCGAATCCTTTTCTACCAGGGGAGGAGGATGCATACAGAAGGGTTGAAAGCTACATGAGGGGAGTGGCATTGCGGACACGCAGTGCCGCACTAAGAACCCAGGGAAGAAACATTCCCCGAGTTGAATGACTGTCTCCCGAGCTAAGTGGCTAAGCTCGGTCTTCCAGACAGCGTTCTATTCTTTTGACCAGCGGAGCTCGGAAAAACATCTTTTCAGCAAACCGCCTGCAGCAGAGTGACCACCATCTCCAGATGATCAGTTTCAACCATCAAGAGAGTTGACTACTCCCATTCCCGAGCTCCCATTTTTTTAGACATCCCTGCCTCTGGAAGTTCGGCTATCCATGATTTCTTATTTTCTTATATAGTTATTTTTGTCCTTGTCCCACAATTTTATTTTGTTCTGTTAGTGGGACTCGACGTACTTAGGGTTTCTTTTATGTCCTATTTTGGGCCTAATTTGTCAAAATTCCAGTACTTGTACTTAGGGTTTTTGCTTCTTTTGGTTTCTTTTGCCTCCCTATAAATAGGGAATGATGTAACAGAGTTAAGGGACTTTTGATGAAATTAAAATTTGATGGAAGATTTGCTTGTTCAACACTCATCCCCTCTCGGTATTCACCTGGTGATCAACGATTGTGTATGAAGCCATTTCTCGGGGTATTCTCTGAGAATCAATCGATTAGCGAGCCTTGATTCTGGTATTGGCTTGCCAATCAATAGCAATCAAGAAGAGAATCAACACCGGCATCATTGGCGATCAACGGTGGCATTCTAGTTATACGTTTCACTTTCTGTTCTATTTTTGCATTTATTTCCGCTACGTTTGAATAAGGCTATAGTTGGATTCGTAATCGTAATCCAAATCTGCACCATATGTCAACGATACAACATCTTTTGTTCAAATCATTCCATCAACAAGAAGGTTTGTGACTTGATCGTTGATAGTGGCAGCTGCGAGAATTTTGTAGCACGAAGATTGGTTGATCATCTGAAACTCCCAACCGAGCCGCATCCATCTCCTTATAATATCGGATGGATTTAAAAGAGTCCCTTGGTAAAGATAATCGAAATTTGCAAATTACCTTTATCTATTGTCAAATTCTATTCAGCCATTGTTATATGTGATGTGGTCGAGATGGACGCTAGCCATGTCTTACCTAGTAGACCATGGAAATTCGATGTGGATGTACTTTATAAAGGACATGACAATTCTTATTCATTCAAAAGGGAATCTCGTCGGATCATTATACTACCTTCTAATCACAAATTGCTTACCAAACCCTCCAAATATGATGGCTCATATTTCCTAACTATTGCCAATTTTGACACCGAGTTCCTAGCCAACTACAAAGAATCAAAGCAAGTATATGCCATGGTTGTCAAAGAGGTGACAACAGAAATCACTATTCCCATAGAGATCCAACCATTGTTGGAAGAGTTTGAAGAATTGATTTCAGAAGATGTCCCACAAAAACTCCCACCCTTGAGAGACATACAATATCATATTGATCTTGTACCAGGAGCAAGTCTACTTAACTTGCCTCACTACCATATGAGTCCCAAGGAGACAAAGGTCCTATGGAAGAAGGTGGAGGAATTTCTTCACAAAGGACACATTTGGGAGAGCCTTAGCCCATGTGGTGTGCCAGTCTTATTAACTTCTAAGAAAGATGAAAGTTGGCGCATGTGTGTTGATAATCGCGCCATCAATAAAATCACTATCAAATACCGATTTCCTATCCAGTGATTGGATGATATGCTTTACATGCTAGATGGTTCCCAATGGTTTTCTAAAATTGACCTACGGAGTGGCTATCATCAGATTCGCATTTGTCCCGGTGATGAATGGAAGACCACCTTCAAAAATAAGGATGGACTTTATGAATGGCTTGTCATGCACCTGGTCTTTCTAATGCTCCCAGTACCTTTATACGGTTTATGAATCAAGTACTATGACCTTGTTTGGTAAGTTCGTTGTTGTTTATTTTGATGATATCCTGGTATATAGCAAGACCAAAGAAGAGCATATGGTACACATACGACAAGTCTTGGTGGTTCTCCAAGAAAACAAGCTCTACATCTAACTCAAGAAGTGAAACTTCTGGAGCTCCGATGGCATACATATAGATGATGAAAAGATCCAGGCTATTCGTAATTGGCCAACTCTTAAAACCATCACTGAAGTACAAAGCTTTCACGGCCTAGCAACTTTCTACTGACGGTTCATTTGCAACATCAGTACCATTCTTGTGCCAATCACTGAGTGTTTGAAGAAAGGAAAGTTTTTGTGGGGAGAAGCGGCAGAAATTAGTTTTTCCCTAATCAAAGAAAAGCTATGTACCGCCCTAGTTTTATCCTTGCCTAGCTTTGACAAAAATTTTGAGGTTGAATTTGATGCCAGTGATGTTGGCATTGGAGCTGTCTCTCACAAGAAAAGAAGCTTGTGGCATTCTTCAGTGAGAAGTTAAGTGAAGCGCGACAAAAGTGGAGCACTTATGATCAAGAATTCTATGTTGTTGTTTATTCCCTCAAGTATTGAGAGCACTATCTTATTCAGAGGGAATTTGTACTCTACACCAATCACCAAGCCTTGAAATTCATCAATAACCAGAAGAAGTTGGATAGCATGCATATTCGATGGACTAGTTTTCTCCAGAAGTTTCCATTTATCATCCAACACAAATTAGGGGCCACAAACCGTGTTGCAGATGCATTGAGCCGTCGTGCCAATTTATTGGTGGTGTTAGCTCACGAGATTGTGGGGTTTAATTTTTTAAAGAGCTATATTCGGACGATGAAGATTTTAAAGATACGTGGGAAGTTTGTACCCATGATCTCCCTCTCAACAATTTCCATATTTATGATAGTTTCCTTTTTAAAGGTAATCGTCTTTACATTCACAAGACTTCATTGAGAGAAAAATTGACCTGAGACCTATATGGTAAAGGATTAGGGGGACTTATCGGCCAAGACAAAACCATTGCCAGTTTCGAAGAGTGATATTATTGGCCTCAGTTAAAGAGGGATGATAAAAATTTTGTTCGACGATGCTATGCTTTCCAAACCTCCAAGGGACAAGCACAAAATACATGTCTGTACACTCCACTACTCATTTCTAACAACATTTGGGAAGATCTGTCTATGGACTTTGTATTTGGATTGCCTCGAACCCAACACGGGGTCAATTCTGTGTTTATTGTGGTTGATTGGTTTTTCAAAATGGTCCACTTTATTGCTTGCCGCAAGTCTTCTGACGCTTCCCATATTGCTCGATTATTCTTTCGTGAAGTTGTTCAACTACACGGAGTCACAAAGACCATTACATCTGATCGATATGTGAAGTTTCTTAGTCATTTTTGGGTTACTTTGTAGAAAATGTTCGATACTTCCCTACAACGAAGTTCCATAGCTCATCCACAAACTGACGGGCAAACCGAAGTGACCAATTAAAGTTTGGGCAACCTAATTCGGATTATTTATGGAGACAATCCAAATCAATGGGACAATGCATTACCACAGGCTGAGTTTGCTTTTAATAGCGTTGTTTATAGCGCTACCAGACAGTCACCCTTTTGGTTGGTGTACGTGAAGTCTCCCAATCACGTACTAGATCTGATTTCTTTCTCGAGAGGTCCTGAAGTTAGAATAGCGGCATAGAACATGGAAAAGCAAGCACTGGAAGTATAGGAACAAGTGAGGCAAAGATTGGCTTAAAATAATGCCAAGAACAAAGCTGCCAATGACAATTGCCGACATGCGAAGGTATTTAAATAAGGTAGGATGGTTATGGTCTTCTTAAGAAAAGAACACTTTCCTGTTGGCACATATCGTAAGCTTCAACCGAGGAAGTTTGGGCCTTATAAGATTCTGAAAAAGATTGGGGATAATGTGTATGTCGTTGATCTACTAGATTCTATGAAGATTTCAAAGATTTTCAACGTCGCAGATATGTTCGACTATCACACCGAGGAACCTTTTTATCCAGACTTGAACTCGGGGTCGAGTTCTTTTGAAGAAGAAGGGACTCATGTAGAACAAGTAGCAATGGACTTTCTACGACAACTGGACCATGCAAAACCCGCAAAACCGACAAGACCAAAGAGGCCCCAAGCTTAAAACCCGAGCTATTGGTTATCGATAACCTCTCTTGTCACGATCCTGAGTCATCCCGTAAGTCATCGTGACAGACGTCAGGTGATTACTAAACCACCTAAGGCATTCCATACTAAGCTTATTAACTTAATTAATAAATTGGGGATGCATGGCAGTGAAAAAAATAATAAATCATTAAATTTTAAACCAACGTTCGACTTCATTAACCATAACTATTTTCAAAATTAGACATATTACATATTTATTACAAATTTCTACTAGACACACATTTTATTACATTTTTACAAAACTGTCTCAGAGTATACTATAAACAAAAGAAAACTATCAAACTAACTATTTACATACCCTGAACAAGCCTGCACAAATCTACGAAGACTTCCCTTGCAACGATGATTCTACTGAAACTGAATTTCTTTTCCTTTTCCTAAAAAATATAAATTTAAAAATGTAAGCCAAAGATTGTGTGAATGACAGAGTACAGTTATACAGGTTTTATGCCATGGAATATGAACCAGTATCAGAAACGATGCTTTAATTTCAGAAATAATAGATTTCCTCTTTTATTAGTAAATTTCCAAATATATATCAGTGTCAAAGAGATACAGAGTAGGACTAGAAAATCACATATCATGTCAGAATACTACAGATACCATATTGAGTTTAGTCTAATCACTTGGTTCAGTAATAGTTCAGTATTCAGTAATCAGTGTGTCAATATTAGTAAATCAGTATTCAGTGTCCTAAAACAATATGGGTATCCAGTTTTCATAATTGTTATTATCTTCTTGTTTCAAATTAGTTACAAAATCAGTTTCGTTCTTATGTCATATATGCCACTTCAGTACACATTTCTTCCCGGACGTCCCTAGGTGGATAAGCTAGACGTCTGATGCTTAATCCTAAGAATAGACAGTACGTTAGTATTTATATCCCGCTAACTGACGGGGCCAGTAATCAGTAAAATCCCCTGCCGGAAAGGGGCTAGTAATCTAGTTCACAAACTGGAAGGGACTGTCCAAATCAATAATCAGTGGCTATAATAGATTCATAAATACGTTCATATCTATAGAAATATTTAAAAAAAACTGCACATAATAAAAATCCCACGGAAAATAAGGATATTTGAAAAACTTACCAGAAAATCCTAGTAAAACTATAAAATGTCACTCACCTGATCCGTAGAGTTCACTGGTTTGACTTGAAAATCAAATAATGATAATATCATTACTTAAAGAAATTCTTATTCAATTTCTAACTTGATCATTTACTAAATTTCTTACTTTTCCATTGATTTTCTACTCATTATTCGAATAAAGTTACTTTTAAATCCTCTAATAAGATTCTGCCTCCTATCCATAATCACTATCTGAGGCTCTATATTACGACCCAAACCTAAATTCCAGATCCTAGAACTCACTGCCAAAATCTGGGGTCGAACGGCGGATGCACCGATCGATGCACTGGTCGCACCGGCCCTCTAGCCGATCGTGCGACCAATCTTGCCACCGGTCTGCGAAGAACAGTTTTTGTCCGAATTTGGTTTTTGATTGATTTTACATACCAAACCTCTATTATTTTCTACCAAATTTTAGGTATACGATCTATTGATGATTTAGAACAAAAACCTATAATTAAATTTTAAAGATTATACCTCAGTTGGACGAATCGAAAATAAATAAGATTTTCCACAGTCTTGGGTTTTCTTCCTCCTCTAGTTTTCCCTCCAGACCTCTTCTTCCAACCTTCTGCAATTCCTCCCAACTATTGTACCTTTCTTCCTCTCCAGATCTTCTACCTTCTCTATTACCCACGAACCACTCTACTCTCAGCTCTCTCTCAATTTCCGTCTCAATCTCTCAGACTCCCCATCACTATCTAACTTTATATGTAATACCCCGTCCCAAATAAATAGAATTTTCATAATTAAATAAGTCGTTAGAAATATTTTCGGAATAACTTAGTATTTTAAATCATTTAGGTTTAGTGTTGGAAATAATGGGAGCAAGCCCAAGGTGAGAGGAGCCCAGTCGCTCGGAGCAGGCCGAACCAATTTGGCCCGGACCAGCTCAGCCCAGCTCGCCGTGCCAACTAACCTCCCCGCTCCAGACCCGAATGCCAGTTGTGCGGAAACAACCCCACCGAGCTGTAGGGTCAAGTCCCATCTGGACTGACCCACCGCCTGACTCTGATGGGACAGCTCGTCGCAGGTTTAGACTATCCTGATAGAGGGCTCAAACCTGACTCTGATGGGACAACTCCCTGAGTTGTTCGAGAGCTTTAAGGAATGATCAAATCAGCCATTTAATGCTCTCAACTACCCCCCCCCCCGAACCCCTATAAAAGCAGCCCTTGTGGAGCATTTATTTCCCATCCAACTCCATCTTGCATTCTAAGCTTCTAGTGAGTGAGAGAGAACCATTTTTTCCGAAGTTTAGGTGCTCGTCAAAACCCCTAGCCGAACACTTAGGATATTTTCTTAGTGCAGTGAAACTCCGGGACCATCTATTCCACCAGAAGCTCCATCAAGCCTTAGCTCGGTCAACCGTTCGACAGGCCAAAAAGACCCCACTGTCCGAACCAGTTTTCCCCCGAAGTGCTCACCTCAGCAGAGGCTTGCTAGAACAGCCCCTGTAAACTTAGGTAAGCACTTAGTCCTTCGGCCATATTTTATCATGTTTTGTCCCTACCTTTATTCGGCAAGTCCATCAAATGACTTGGCCGTACTAATCCCTGCTCGGCAACCTTCCCTTGGCTTTACCGAAGCAACCCAGAGTCCTGTTCCTTAGCTCGGCAGCTTGACACTTGACCGATCAGTCCATGCAAACCCCTATAGACCCTCCGGCTGAACTTACTTCATCTCGGCAAGCATGCCGGACCACCTCAGAAACACCCCTGACCTTCCCGTGTTTCTTTTGCCGACCTCCCACTTGCCGGAGCACTTCTACTCGGCAAAGGGACAGTCCGCCTCTGAGCATCCTTAGCCATTTGAACTCGGCTAAGCAGCCGGTAGCTCGGGCAATCAGCCCTGAGGCCTTGTGACCACCTCCTTATCCTTTTCTACCGATAGTTGTGCCCGGAGCAGCACTTCCCGCACTACCGTTAGCCCACAAGAACCCTTGTTTGGCTACTCGGCAAAACCCTTGCTCGACAGAGCTTCTGTTTGGC
>NMUG010001803.1:0-17074 GCA_002855965.1 Monotropa hypopitys | reverse complement strand
GATTGATGTGATTCAAGTTGCGTTGGATTCACCATTGAATTATCTACAACATTGATGAATAATATATTTAGATTCAGAAAATACTTATTGGACATAATGGGCCTAGAATGGCCTCGGCCAATTGCCGAAACGACCAAAAATCATACCAACTCAAAACCGGTGATCTTCGCCACTCTAAATCGCTAGATTATCATCTATCGAATCTCGACCTTCATTGATTATATAAAAATATACATTTTCATTAAAAAAAATATTTAAGTTTCTAGGTCGTTACACATAAAGTTAAACAAATTTGGGTTAGGAAAATCGATAGGGTAGTTCATGAGAAATCTCATGTTGATAGGCCCAAGGAAACTTGGGTACCTAAATCTTGAACTACCCATGTATCTAGTAGTTTAGGATGTGCTTTCAAGTTATATCCTCTTGATGTAGTTTAGGAACTATTTCTTGGCATATGTGTGTCTCTTGTTGTTATTTTATGCCATATGCCATGTATGCTTTCTTTGCACATTGATGACTCTTGGCATGCCTACACATTTGTTTTCATGCCTAGACGATTCTTGTACATTATTGTATTTCACTTGTTGGTTTGGCATTACATTGATTGCATATTGGCATACATATTGCCCTTGTGTAGTCTTTGTCATATGTCATGCAATATTTCCTTATAACTTGTTTGGACATCATGTTTATACCTTGAACAAGTTTATATGATTGTCTTAAGTTAGTTTATGTGCTTAAATGGATGTTTGTATTGCTATATGAAAATATAGCATATAGACTTGTTTCTTGATTTTTGCTCATTACGTGACATGGCTCTAAACTTGCACTAAAATTATCATAATACCTTCTTAAAAGTTTGAGCATGCTTGTATATTGATTTTAAGATGTTTTTGATGCTTGGTTTGGCTATTACATAGATACATGGGAAGTTAGCATGTTGACTTGTTTTCAAGTATCAAACATGTTGGTCATAAACTATTCTTGTCAAATATTAAAAAATTGCAGTCTGCAGCCTTTTTTGCCTAACCGGTATGGCACCGGTATGCAGCCGGTATACCAGCCGTTATACTGGGCGGCATACCGGTCTGTACAAAAAATCGAGAAAAAGTTTTTAAAGTCGAATTTTGCTCTCATTTCCCTCATCTTTCCTTCTTCCCCTGCGATTTCCTCTGTACCCAGCTTGAACCCTCTTCTCTCCCTTGACATCTCTCTTGCCAAATCTTCATTCCCTTACCATTTCTATTGCCCTAGGAACCAAAATCACCCTAGTTCTATCCCCTTTACATCATACTCTAAGGAATTGGAGAATCATCCGCTCCAATCCCCAAATTTTCATAAAATTCGAAAATCCAAACCCTAGGTTAAAAACTCCAAATTCTCAAAAATGTCTACATATAAACGAAAGTCTAAGAAGAGCAAGGGCACCCAAGGAAAATCAAGCCAAGCTCCTACGTATGACGTGTCTCGATTCCGCGATTTTGGGTCATCTTCACAATGGGAATCATTCTCCACGTAACCTATTATTATCGGGCGAAAGGTAATTCTGTCTCCCGAATCTAGGCGTCACTTGATTGACCTCATGGAGGCCACTGGATGGAAGAATGCCCTAGATATTCCTACTACCGTCTTCAAAAAGCTTGTTAGGTACTTCTACTGTAATCTGTATGTTGATAGTGATGAGTATGAATACACATTGAAGTCCTTCGTTAAGGGAAAATCAATCACTCTCACTGTCAACACCTTGACAGAGATTATTGGTCACGATAGGGGCACTATGAACGTATATCTCACGAATGACCAAGATCTTCAAAATGCCTTTGAAGACCTAACTCTCCTACTCCAAACCGTCACCCACGAGAAGACCATCCCCAGAGGGATTATTAGGAATGACCTTAGCTATGAAGTAAAATTCATGCATGCCTTCATTTATGAAAATATCATTCCTAAGGCGGGACACTATGATGCCGTCTCACCCATGCAAGTCTACGTCATGTATTGCCTATTGAAAGGCATCAAACTTGACTTAGGTTATGTCATTATGCGTGAAATGGCTTCCGTTCTCTACGATTGGCAAAAAGCCCTACCTTTTGGAGCCATCCTCACAAAAATCTTTCAACACTTTGAAGTGAACATTAGAGGGCAAGTCATGGACCCATTGGATAAGTCTCTTATGTCCTTCCCTAAGCCAAAAGAATCTAGGAGCACCACCACCGCTACTACTTTCGATATTCCTCCTCCTCCTAGTGATGTTCCAATGGAAGTTGGGCAAAGTTCACAACTACCTACCATGTCCCAAGACTTCATGAATGTTGTACTTAGCCAACTTGAGCGTTGACTTCATGTTCGAACAACAACAACATATCATCGACCAACAACAATGGTTCCAAAATTTCTACAGGCAACAATATTCGAAGTACACTCCTTATAATTAATTTCAACAAGCACCCGTTTGTCATGATCAATCTCAAGAAAGGACCGTTGATGGCGTTGATGGTGAAGAAGTTGATGGAGGTGGCCACGTTGATGGTGGAGGTGCCGAGAACTAGACTTTATCTTCTTATCTTTGGTTTGAAACTTGTGTTGATGTGTTTTTCCTTGTTTTGTGTGTTGAAAAGTCCAAGTAGTCTAGACTTGGCAAGTTTGTTTATTTTGAAACAATGTTCTAAACTTATGTTTTAACTCAATGTTGCTAAGTATGTGTGATTTGTGGTGTACATCTTATCTACTTGCATTGATTGACTTTTACACTAGAACTTGACTTGGTTTACTAAGAAGTTCAAGGATTAAAACTCTTTCAAAAACGTTCTATGCTTGTGCAACTAGATTGAGCGACCTTATGAGAAACTTTTGATTAACATTATATGCTATAAATTGTGATTAAACTGTTTGTTTGAAGGTTAAAACCAAATTTAGCATATTCACTTGTTTCTGGACCAAATTTTGTACTGTCTGTCAAGTTTTTGTAGAACCGGTATGCAGCCGGTAGACAGTCGGTATACCGGGCGGCATACTGGCCTATGTAAATTTTGACAGAAAATTTCTGGCAGACTTGTATTCTTCACAATTCAACTTTATAACCCTCTTATGCTCTAATTATTACACATTGAGATTAGCATGATTCATTATTATCATTTAGTATTTGAGAGCATTCCTTTTATAAAATATTTTTTTTCAAATAATAATAATAATAATAATATTTCTTTTGATTTTCCCCCCAATTAGTCCCACCTGGGCCTAAGCGCCATCTGGTGTGCCGAGAGTGCCGTGGCACCTCTTGGCGGTTTTGTCCCAACAAAGATATAGAAGCCACTGAGCTGCTAGCGCTGTGGCGCTTGGTCAGTGCCTGGAAGTGCGCCGGTAGTACCGTGGCGCTCCATGGTGCCTCGGGTCAATTTATGTTGCAGAAGTTACAGAGCCTAGCGATTTGGTAGCGCTGTGGCGCCGCGCAGCACTTTAAGGCGCGCCGGTAGCACCGTGGCACCCTGTGGCGCTGCCCGTCTGTTTGCTGTTATTTTTTATGTTTTAGGGCCTGATTTCTAGTGGGGTTTATATAATGTTTTTAAAACAATTTTGGGCGCATCTATTATATTTTTCTAAATCTTAAGAGATATGTGTTTTGCTCTCATGGCTTTTGGTTTCTAAAGAGATTTGGCTCTCATGTTAGGGTTTGAATAAGTTTTTCTTTTTGGTTCATATCACTGATATCTCTCATATGTTCATTGATGAGTGGTATGTGAGGCAATTCTAATTGTTTTCAAATTAGGGTTTTGAGAGAATCTTTCTTTTGGAAAAACTTGCTTGATTTTCTCTTATGTTTCAATTCATGATTCTTTTGTTTGAGTGCTTGTGAGGCATATTGTTAGAATCTTTACATTGCATTTCATTGCATATCCTTGGTGGAACATTGCCTATCTACGATTTGTACAAGGAGTCTTGGATGCGATGAAGATTCGGAGATCGGACTTGATCGCTCGTGGAGTGCATTGGATCAAAGGAAGGAGTTCGGAGAACTACGTCAACAAGTACAAGGGTTAGGGTTTCGGAGGTTTTCGTCTAATTGACTTGTGATTGTTGAACCTTATTTGATTAATGCAATAAAATAGTAGACTAGACCGTGGTTTTTTGGTGTAGGGTTATTTGACCCTAAATCTTTTTCCACGTATATCATGCGTGTTTTCTCGTTGTCTCTTTACCTCTTTCTCTCGGATCATTTAAGTCTATTTGTCTTCAAATTCAAAATGAAAAAGGTTTATCTATTACTCGAGTTTGGAGTGATCGTGGAAAAGAGTTTGAAAATTCGGATGTTGAGCGTTTTTGTAATAAAAAGGGGATAAAATATAAATTTTCCGCTCCCCGCTCATCCCAACAAAATGGGGTTGTTGAAAGGAAAAATAGAACCCTTCAAGAGATGGCTAGAGTATTGCTTCATACAAAAATGTTCCTAGAAATCTATGGACCGAGGCTATTAACACGGCTTGCTACACTAGCAATCGTGAATATATTAGGCCTGGAACTACCATGTCTCCATATGAGATTTGGAATGGGAAACGGCCTTCGGTCAAATACTTTAAAGTTTTTGGGTGCAAGTGTTATGTTTTAAGAGATGGTGAGTCTCTTGAAAATTTTGATAGCAATAGTGATGAAGGAATTTTTCTTGGCTATTCCACTACTAGTAGAGCATATAGAGTGTATAACCTTAGAACTTCCACTTTGGTTGAGTCCGCTAATATAGTGGTGGATGACTCCACTCTTGATGAATTGGTATCGGAAAATTTTGAGGATGATGAAAGTTGGAATATTTTTGAGGATAGTTCATCTAGTAGGGATTATGTTTGTCATGACTCGTAATTTTAAGATATGTTTCCGGAATTAAATTCACTACTCTATTCGATTCTTGGATCTTAGTGTAGACTCCTTAGATTGTATTGGCGATTGAAAGTAGGTTTTGGACTCCTCCTTAGTTCATACATATTGTTCGTGGTTGATTCGGGGTGTCTCGGGGAAGTCCCGGGGACCCTTGGCATTAAAATTTAGCTTCAGGAGGAGTTTGCATCGGTGCAAAGTGGTCTTGCACCGGTGCAAGAGATTTTAGAAGTTTGTATCGGTGCAGAGAATGGATGCACCGGTGCACAAACCTTCTGTTCACTTCTGGGTAAGTTTGCATCGGTGCAAAGTGGAGTTGCACCAGTGCACAAACTTACTGTTCGAAATTCTGAGGAGTTTGCACCGGTACAGAGCTATCTTGCACTGGTGCACAGAGGTATTTCTGGAAGGTTTTGTTCTCATTAAAGGTATTTTGGTCATTTTATGTGGGGGTCGTATATATACCATTGGGAACTCGAGAAACCCTTATTTTCCTGTATTTGGCTCTCTCTACCTCCCATGGGTGAGTCTCTCCTTCTGGCTCTATATCTCTCTCCCTTCTCTCTAATGGTTGGACCTTTTCCCCTAGGATTTTGAAGAAACCCCTATCTTTAACAGCGGTGAGCGCGACGAGAGCTACGTGGTGGCGGTCTTAGTTTGTGGTGGTATGAAGGATCCCTCACATAGGGATTTCGAGATTCATTGTCTCCAGTGGGTAAATTCTTAACTATTGTTAAGTATGTGTGTGTGTGTACATAGGTTCAATTTTGATAGCCATAGTAGGTACATTGTATTTTGTAACCTAGGTATGTATGGTAATGGAATTGAGCGGTGATCTTGTACCCGCTAGGTGTTCTGTCACACTCCAAAATTTTTATAATTTCCATTCGTCTTCCATAAATAGATAAATTAATTTTAATGAAAATCCTATCATTGTTCGTCGTCAATCGACGCGTTTCGTTTAGTTCGCTAATCGTTTGTTCATTTGTTGTATGTGTCGGTGACCTAACGGAAGGTCACGATGTGGCCTTAAGATGTTTATTCGATGTCTAGATCATTTTGGAAATGCTCGAGATTACGTCGGGAGAGTTCTGGAGAGATTCGACAACGTTTCGGGGCTTCAGCAGCATCCCCGTCTGGACCAGGGTTGGTCCTGTCTGGACGACCGAGCAGTGAGTTTGGGGTTGAGCTACAGGAGGTCTCGTCCGGACCGTGGTGGGTCTTATCCAGATGGCAAAGGTTCCTCATCCGGATGGCAGTGGTCCCGTCCGGACGGCGCGACAGCGGGTTGCGCGAATTGTTATGTTTTAAGGGTTTATATGCGGCCCAACCCTCCTTTTCTCTCATTTTAGTCCGCCCCTATATCTCTATAACCCTAAATATCTCTCTCCCTCTCACTTCTCTCTTAAATCCACCCATTTCCTTTAAGAGTTGGAGCTTGGCTCCTTCATAGACATTGACAGGGACACCGAGAGCTTCGCGTTGATGGTGGCGGATCACGCTTAAACGGTAAGTCTTCTCCTCTCTAAAATCCTAGCTCTCAACTTCTTGCTCCTCCTTTTATGGCTAACGGTTTAACCTTGTAGGTCTCGACGAGAGTTTCATTGCGGTGGGTTCGGATCGTGGTGGTACCATGGACGTTTTATGGCAATTGCTCCGGTGACCTTTCTGGCGACGCTCTAGTGGGTAATTTCTAACTCCTACCTAGTATGTATGGGTGTGCGTATTTCAATTCCATGTTTCATTGTTTTATCGATTGTTGATTCATTATGCGTAGTCGTATCATTTGTCATTCGATTCGTTGGCATCAGGTGCGTAGTCGTGTTGTTGTCATTCAATTTGTTGGCGTCGGGTTAGCCTCGGGTAATTGTGTTGGTCTTAGAGTGGTGTAGAGGTGGAAAGAATAACTTGTGTGTTGAGGATTACCCTTAAAATTATATAGGCGCCAAGTGTTTGATGAAATGCCCGAATGGGCCTTGAGGTGGAATTTGGGTGCGTCGACCATGTTGAATTATTGTGGTGATTGTTTAGTAATGTGTTTGACTTACTTGGGTCTTTGTGGTATCGCAAGAGTGTGAGTTGTGGTAAAATTGGGATTTCCCCCTTGTTGTCGATGGTGGTGAACCTTATAACTAGTTGGGATTGGTCATGGAAAGGCTTGGGTTAAGTGGGTGTCGTGGCTTCTTTGGGTACTAGTAACGTTATGGTGTGGTTGGTGCGAAACCCCTTGGTGTTGTGACGATGGGAGGTTGGAACTTGGTGTTGGACCTTACCTCGAGGGGATCGTGGAAATGTGAGAAATAGATGGGTTGATTTATGACAAAATGTATCCAATGAACTTCCAATACGAGGGACGGATCCCACAAGGACCACCCTTAGCCAATCCTTAATCATCCACTTAAACTCAGTAATAAAATGAGGAAATGTAAGTGTGTGGGAATGTTGACTTGGGGGAAGGCAGCCCCAACAACCCTAATGGTGTTAAGTGGGACATACGCATTCCCGAAGTCGCAGAATCATTGGATGTCATTGATGGGTGACGATCTAGGAATACGATCCTTTGGACATAGGTGGGAGATACGAGTTCCTGGAAGTCTCAGAATATACTGGATACGCTGGAAGGCGGGATCCTGGAAAACCTTAACAAATGTGTTTTACTCGCCCTTGTCTAGGGGAGATTGGCTACTCGCTTGTTCAGGAGTAGGCCGGGAATGAATATTGGAATGAAATAATCAATTCATGATGGTAATGTTGTTGTACCCCTTGGGTGGGCCAAGGTGGAAAAAATAATGAAATGTGTAACTCCAATATTCAATATCAAATGCGATCATGCGAATCCAAAATCTTACCAATGAACATGAGGGTAATGTGGAGATGAGGAGAATTGGGTACTAGATTCCTTGTGAGTGACTTGGGTGTTGATTGTGTTGTGACCGTGGTTAGGGTTGAGAATAGGTGAGTTTGAGTGACGTGGTCTATATATTCCTTAGTAGAGTTCTCTAATGACAACTTTTACATTAGAGACGTCAATTGTGATTTGGGTGTCACTCTACTTGTTTAACCTTGGAGATACTCTTAGTCTCATGTCACTTGGGTGTGTATGGGTGTGTGCGTGTGTCGTGCCTTTCTTTTGACCTTACTTACCTTTGGTTTGTGGCACTTAGGGTCGCATGCATTCATGCATGCTTTGTAGTCGTTAGTTGTTACCTCACTGAGCTGTGTTTTGCTCAGACCCTCTTTCCTTTCTCTTTTCCAGAATTGTATTGCAAGATTTCTCTTGCAGGGGGATCTGGAGATTGTGCTAGCAGCTGGTTTCCTTTGGAGCTGCGGTCTTGATTCTCCTTTGTACTTTGTACTCTCCTTTACAGTTGGTAGTGAGTAGTAGCAGTTGTACTTTCTTTCCCTGTACTCTTTTAGTTGTCCATATTGTATCAATATTAATGTAATGAGAATTTCTACTGCAATGCATCTGTATAGTAACCGTTAACTCCCCAGTGTTTGTGTTCATTGTATTTCAAAAAAAAATATGTTGGAAATGTTTTACTTAGAAACATGGGGTGTTACAGTTGGTATCAGAGCTTTCAGTTTGAATACCTTCAGACCATGGGGAGACACCTTGTCTCCATGGGTTCCTAGGGTCATTACGATTGATATGATCATTCTCATGTGCCTTGGAGCACCGTTTACCTTGGGTTTGCTTCCTTAGAGTTGCTTGTTTTGTTTCGACTCCTCCTTGGATTGTCGAGTTTCCTTGAATTGTTGGGAGATGAGTGTTATTCCTCCCTGGAAGCTAGGGATGTGTTAGCAGTTGCGTGCTTGGGTACCTAGCTTTCTTGAAATTATGGTATTGCTTCCGTTGTCCTGTTGAGTTTTGGGACTCCCTCTTTGTGGATGTGTAGTGAAAATCTTGATTTTGGAAGGATGAGGTTTTTAAGGCTTGTTGGTTTTCCCATTTTGAGGCATAAGTTTGGTTTCGTCGTGTGGTTGTGTGATTCGTTAAGGCTTTCGTTCATGCATCTGCGGGTAAGATGAGGTTTGTGCTTCCTACTTCTCTTATGAATTGATGTTTGCGGCTATCTTTTAGGTGATTTGCCTCTTTGAGACTTTATACATTCTATGTGTTGTATCCGTTCTTGTGTATCTTGTTACGAATGTTCACGTTTAGTGTCTTGGATGGTTCCTTGTACCAGTGATCAGATGGCTCCTAGGTGTGTGGTAAATCGGAATCGTCGTGGTATCCCTACTCCCAGAGTTATTCTAGTTGATGGAGTTCAGTTTCAGTTCGACCAGTTGACCGAGAAATTGGTTGCAGCCAATGCAGCGTGTGGTCGCGAATCGGGTGTGCGGTTGGCTAATGAGAGAAATCGATCTTCGCAGATGATTAAGGACTTTCTTCGCTTTAATCGTCCTCAGTTCAATGGTTCCGGAGATCCGTTGGAGACAAATCATTGACTCGTTGAGATTTGCAAAGTTCTAGATGTATTGGAAATAACTAAAGACTCCGTTCGAGTGTCCTTAGCGACTTTTCAATTGGCCGAGTTCCTCTATGTCGGAAGGTATGTCTTGGGTTCAATTTGAAGCTGTGTTCGATGCCCAGTACTTTCCCGACTCATGTCGTGAGGCGATGGGTCTACAGTTCGAGCAATTGACGCAAGGTGACATGACGGTCACGTAGTATGCCTCTAAGTTCCATTCCTTGTTGCACTTCGCATTGGAGTTGGTCCGATCAGAAAGTCACAAGTGTAGAAGATTTGAGAGAGGTTTGCATCCCTCAATTCAGCCGTTTGTTATGGGTCAGCACATTCAGAGTTTTGCATCCTTACTGGAGAGTGCCAAGGCAGTGGAATTGTGCCTTAGTCGTTTGAAGACGACATCTAGAGTGGAGTCTCCTTCTCGTGTTGCTTGATAGGGTTCAGTTTTGTACGGGAATTCCAGTAAGAAGCGGGGCCATAACCAAGTGGAGCTGTCATATAATCATCGAAGTGGTGATTCGTCTTCTTCGATGCGCAAGCTGGGAGTTGCTTCCGTCTCCCATATTGTGTGCCATAAATGTCGCCAGCCAGGTCATTTCCATTCGTTACCGTGTCGGTTCCTCCTTCAAAATCTTGTTTCTTGTACGGTGAGGTTGGTCACATGGCAAGAGTTTGCCCCAAGCAGTGAGAAATCAGGGTTGAAGAAATTGATGGCGTCCTTTGTTGGTTCCTTGATCGAGTTTCGCTTCCGTATTGGACTTGTGGAAGTCCATGTGCTCGTTGTGTTGTTAAGATTTCACTTTTGATTTGTGGTCTTTCTTAGCTTTCATTTTATTTTGGGATTGTATTGAAAACTATGTTGAACGGTGATCCTGCATTACACTTTATTTGAATCTTGAGGTTTCTTTGTGATCTCTCTTAGAGTTCACTTTCGTCAAGTTTCTCGTTTGCGATTGAGGTTACTAAATGTCATAGTTGTGTTGGTTGTTGGCTTCCTATTTGAGATTCGTTCTTTTTGTTGGACTTCATTGGATTTGTGTTGGACAATCATATCGGATTGAACCGATTAAGCCTTCTTGCTAGAAAGTTCGAATGTATCATTGGAACCTTATATTTTTTTGTGGTGGCAAAAAAATAGAGAAGTTGTTATGAAATTTTCCTTGGATTGTTCCATGCTCGCGACCTCTTTGTTGAAGGTCCCTACTCGAATTGTTGTTGTATTGTTTGGAACTTGTTATCGTTCCTCTTACTCCGTGGTCGAGTTGTGTATCCTTCGAGACACCTTGCCTAAGTCTCAAAATTTCGTTTCGTTGTGGGATGCTTCTTTTGTTGGGTGTTGTTGAATCGTGGCAAGAAGTTTTGGCTTCTTTTCTTGTTGTCGCGTCTACCTATTGCATTCATACCAAATTGTTCGTGTTTGTTTGCGAAAGAATGTTGGGCCTTCAAGGCGGCAAAATTAGTGAAGCGTGGGAAGATGGGTACGATTGCATATTGAATTTTAGAATCGGTGTGAGTTTGTGCTAAGTCGTGTTGTTTGGACTTAACACATGCATAATTGGTGTGGTGTGTGTGGTTTTTTCTTTGATTGTGTGATGTATGTTTGATGTGCATGTATCGAATTGAGAAACGCTACCGGCCGGGGCATCTCAGGACGATCACCAATGTCATGTTGTCACCGCACCAGGGCGTGTGTATACTTTGTTGGGTATCTAGACATTACAATGCATGCGGGATTCAGGTTGGTTGCGAATAGCTTTTGGATTGTAGCTCGTCGTATCGGTGTATCTTTGGCATGTTCGGGGCAGAACGGTGAATTTCGTGCGTACTAGTGCATCTTCGCGATACGAGGTATCTTTGTTTGGTGGCCTTTGCGATTGGCCTTTGCGTGCTCATGGTGTAAGCATGGTGGAGTTCATGCGCAAATCTTATTAGAGTTGTTCTTTTGCGGACTTTCGGTTCTTAATCGTGATTCCTTGTTGGTCATCTATCGATTGCGGTCGAGAGAGCGGTTTGATCTTTTGGGGAGTGTATCGTGTGTGGTTCCTTATTGTTAAGTGGTTTTGGTCACAGCGGAAGTGTGGTGGAGCATGACTCTTCGTTGGGTTCTTTTTGGATTGTTGCGTCAATCCTCTATCTCCTTACTCCGGTAAATTTCGGGGATGAAATTTTTGTAAGGAGGGTAGTTTGTCACACTCCGAAAATTTTATAATTTCCATTCGTCTTCCATAAATCGATAAATTAATTTTATTGAAAATCCTATCGTTGTTCGTCGTCAACTGATGCATTTCATTTAGTTCGCTAATCGTTCGTTCGTTTGTTGTATGCATTGGTGACCTTGCGGAAGGTCACGATGTGGCCTTAAGATGTTTATTCTATGCCTAGAACATTTTGGAAATGCTCGAGATTGCGTCAGGAGAGTTTGGGAGAGATTCAACAACGTTTCGGGGCTTCAGCAGCATCCCCGTCCGGACGACCGAGCAGTGAGTTTGGGGTTGAGCTACAGGAGGTCTCGTCCGGACCGTGGTGGATCTCGTCCGTACGGCAAAAGTTCCTCGTCCGGACGGCGGTGGTCCTGTCTGGACGGCGCGGCAGCGGGTTACGCGAATTGTTATGTTTTAAGGGTTTATATGCGGCCCAACCCTCCTTTTCTCTCATTTTAGTCCGCCCCTATCTCTCTCTAACCCTAAATCTCTCTCTCCCTCCCACTTCTCTCTTAAATCCACTCATTTCCTTTAAGAGTTGGAGCTTGGCTCCTTTATAGACATTGCTAGGGACACCAAGATCTTCGCGTTGATGGTGGCGGATCGCGCTTAAACGGTAAGTCTTCTCCTCTCTAAAATCCTAGCTCTCACCTTCTTGATCCTCCTTTGATGGCTAACGGTTTAACCTTGTAGGTCTCGACGAGAGTTTCATTGCGGTGGGTTCGGATCGTGGTGGTACCATGGACGTTTTATGGCGATTGCTCCGGCGACCTTTCCGGCGACGCTCCGATGGGTAATTTCTAACTCCTACCTAGTACGCGTGGGTGTGCATATTTCTATTCCATGTTTCATTATTTTATCGATCGTTGATTCATTATACATAGTCGTATTGTTTGTCGTTCAATTCGTTGGCATCGGGCGCGTAGTCGTGTTGTTGTCATTCGATTTGTTGGCGTCGGGTTAGCCTCAAGTAATTGTGTATGACTTAGAGTGGTGTAGATGTGGAAAGAATAACTTGTGTGTTGAGGATTACCCTTAAAATTGTATAGGCGCCAAGTGTTTGATGAAATGCCCGAATGGGCTTTGAGGTGGAATTTGGATGCGGTGACCATGTTGAATTATTATGGTGATTGCTTAGTAATGTGTTTAACTTACTTGGGTCTTTGTGGTATCGCAAGAGTGTGAGTTGTGGTGAAATTAGGATTTTCCCCCTTGTTGTCGATGGTGGTGAACCTTCTAACTAGTTGGAATTGGTCATGGAAAGTCTTGGGTTAAGTGGGTGTCATGGCTTCTTTGGGTACAAGTAACGTTGTGGTGTGGTTGGTGCGAAACCTCTTGGTGTTGTGACGACGGGAGGTTGGAACTTGGTGTTGGACCTTACCTCGAGGGGATCGTGGAAATGTGAGAAATAGATGGGTTGATCTATGACAAAATGTACTCAATGAACACAATGAACTTCCAATACGAGGGATGGATCCCACGAGGACTACCCTTAGCCAATCCTTAATCATCCACTTAAACTCACTATTGAAATGAGGAAATGTAAGTGTGTGGGAATGTTGACTTGGGGGAAGGTAGCCCCAACAACCCTAATGGTGTTAAGTGGGAGATACGCATTCCCGAAGTGGCGGAATCACTGGATGTCATTGACGGGTGACGATCTAGGAATAAGATCCTTTGGCCATAGGTGAGAGATACGAGTTCCTGGAAGTCTCAGAATATACTAGATACACTGGTAGGCGGGATCCTGGAAAACCTTAAGACATGTGTTTTACTCGCCCTTGTCTAGGGGAGATTGGCTACTCACTTGTTCAAGAGTAGGACGAGAATGAATATTGGAATGAAATAATCAATTCGTATTGGTAATGTTGTTGTACCCATTTGGTGGACCAAGGTGGGGAAATGATGAAATGTGTAACTCCAATATTCAATATCAAATGCGATCATGCGAATCTAAAATCTTACCAATGAACATGAGGGTAATGTGGAGATGAGGAGAATTGGGTCTTGGATTCCTTATGAGTGACTTGGGTGTTTATTGTGTTGTGACCGTGGTTCGGGGTTGAGAATAGGTGAGGTTGAGTGACGAGGTCCGTGTATTCCTTAGTAGAGTTCTCTAATGACAACTTTTACGTTGGGGACGTCGATCGTGATTTGGGTGACACTCTACTTGTTTGACCTTGTAGATACTCTTAGTCTCACGTCACTTGGGTGTGTATGGGTGTGTGCGTGTGTCATGCCTTTCCTTTGACCTTACTTACCTTTGGTTTGTAGTACTTAGGGTCGCATGCGCTCATGCATGCTTTGTAGTCGTTAGTTGTTACCTCACTGAGTCGTGTTTTTCTCAGACCCTCTTTCCTTTCTCTTTTCCAGGATTGTATTGCAGGGTTTCTCTTGCAAGGGGATCTGGAGATTGTGATAGCAACTGATTTCCTTTGGAGCTGTGGTCTTGGTTCTCCTTTGTACTTTATACTCTCCTTTACAGTTGGTAGTGAGTAGCAGCAGTTGTACTTTCTTTCCCTGTACTCTTTCAGTTGTCCATATTGTATCAAGATAAATGTAATGAGAATTTCTACTGCAATGCATAACTCCCTAGTATTTGTGTTCATTGTATTTCAAAAATATATACATGTTGGAAATGTTTTACTTAAAAACATGGGGTGTTACATGTTCGATATAATGTCCAACGGGCTTGTGAGTCAAATCGATGGGTCCCTAGGATTGTATTATGGTCAATTGAGTCTAAGTATCACTCGAGGCTAATGTGAGCATCTCATGTTCGATGAAATTCCCATGAGAGGGATGACTTGTGTATTTGGTGACTTGTAAGATGACTGGTGGCCATTGGAGCTTAGAGCCGCCGAGTGTTCGACAAAATGCCCGTATGAACCCTAGCATAGTAAATGGGGGGTTTTGGTCTATTGGACGTCGAATGGTAAAATTGACTTCGAATAGGTGAAATTGGGCCTAAATAAGCCTTAACAGATGGGGTTGGGGTAGTGGACATGTACGATGAATGTTGCTCGCACCTTGGTTGTGTTGCGCGCTAATTACCCACAATTGAAATGGATGTAAATTGGAACTACTACCCTCACGTGTGATAATTGATGGAAGTTTGAGAATACATTGTGATGTGCTTGATGGCCATTTATCATAGTGGCTTATATATATATGCGCACTCGGGAATGGACTTGACCTTAAGGGATTCCCAGAGTGATATATTGGCGATGATGATATGGGCAATACGGAATGGACTTCACCTTAAGGGATTCCGGTAAGTATGCCAACTCTATAAGATGAGTAATACGGGGTAGACTTGACCTTAAGGAACCCCAGGGTACAAATATGAGCTATGAGTAATACGGGGTAGACTTGACCTTAAGGAACCCCAGGATATGTATGTTCATAAACTATGAATTATACGGGGTGGACTTGATCTTAAGGGACCCCAAGACATGTGTACAATTGATAAGTGGATAATACGGGATGGACTTGATCTTAAGGGATCCCGGGATTGATTTATATCCTTACGAATTATGGATTATTACGGGATGGACTTGATCTTAAGGGATCCCAGGATTGATTGATATCCTTACAATCATAGATTAATACGAGGTGGACTTGACCTTGAGGGACCCCAGGGTATACGTAAATCTAGTAAACGGAATAGACATGTAATGGAATTCCGGATTACACTTTAAGGTGGAACAAATGTAAGAATGATGATCTAAACCACATTGGGATAGACTTATAATGGACTCCCCTTGGCACTTGATAGTGTCCAATCCTTGGAACCATGAATGAACTCACAAGCAGTACTTGAAATGGAATGAGAACACTTATGCATACTTATGTGGACTCTTGGTCTAGTTGTCCCTTGGATAGAAATTGTTCTTGTTGACTAGTTAGAGTCACATTGTTGAGAACAGATATGGACTTACAAATGTGAACGAGTATTGTGGTAAGAATGGTAGGATACCCAGAACGTACTTGGTTAGAGGTTCCGTGGTTTATCCATATTCACGGAATCAATGAATGGGAAGATAGAAAAAAAAGAAAGGAATATCTCAAATGTCCAACATGGTATATGAATCCAACACTTAACGATAACAATAGTTGGCATGGTTCGCAATGTGAGTTATGGTTAGATATCTTGGCACGGTGTTGGTTGGGATCCTTAGTAGATCCTTAGAATTCTGGTACCTCGGTAGTGAGGTCGGTTGAGTTGAGATTAGAGGTTGTTTTGGTTGGAATTGGGACGTCGTACCCATTATACTCATTTGATGTTGCGGCTTGGGTTAGACACACTTTGTTGGTGGTACGCCTATGTCCCTGTTACCCTGAGTTAGGCTTACACTACGTGCACTTTGGTTTCTTTACTGTTCTTGTACTTGTTTGTAGACACGTAGGCACGCACCGCATGTGCATGCTTGGTAGTAGTTAGGAATTTTCTCACTGAGCCGTAGTTTGCTCAGACCCTCTTTCTTTTCCTTTTCTAGTCTGCGTTGCAGGGCTAGACGGACTTGGAGTTAGAGTCAGTTGTTGGGTTTTTTTGAACTCGGCCAACTCAGTTTCAGTGGCTTCTTCTGTATAGGGTAGTGTAGATACATCATTTCAGCTGTACTTTCCTTTGATTTCTATTTCAGCTTGGGCTGAGCCTTTGTACTTGCACTTCAGTTTCAACTGTAGCCGTGTACGGAATTTGTACTTTACTTCTGCTTGTAGTTCCTGATTATACCGTGTATCATATAATGAGAATTCAACTGAACATATCTGAATGGCAAGTAGTTGTATCCTCTGTTTATTATTTAAACTACTTAAAAAATGGTTTGAAAATCCAGGGCATGACAATTTGGTATCAGAGCTTTCCGTTCGGATACTTTGGAGCCATGGGTAGACACTTAGTCTCCATGGATTCTCTTGGTCATTACATTATTCTTCGGTTATTTCTGTGTGCTTGATGTGCTCTATCGCATCATGGCCTTGTATCTTTGAGGTGTCTCGCTTGTTCGTCTCCTTCCATAAATGTTAAGTCTCTCCATCCTCTGGAAGTTTATTATTGCTCCCTTATGGCAAGCCTAGTTATCTTGCGGTGTTTAGGTGCTCTTGTGTCCTCGATCCTAGTGACCATGGTGTATTTGTGTGGTTATTGGTTGGTCTTAGGCTCCTCTATTTCGTTAGAGTTGAGATTGTGGTTTGTGGTAAGGGGAGATTTGTGGAAGTATTCGGGGATTGTTGTTGTGGTTATTCCTCGTCTTATTGATTAGTAAGGCGGAACTTGGGCCTTGTTGGCACATTGTATTGGGATTTTAGTGACTTTGGCCTCGGTTTGGTGATTGGCAGTATCACTCAGAATCTTTTCATCTCGAAGTTGGTTGTTTTCCCATGTTGAGGTATTAACACTTGTGTAGTTATTAGTAAAATAGGCCTTATGGTCCATCCGAGGCTGCGATTCATCTTCCATCTTAGTAGAAATCTTGAAGCGTTACCAAGATTTTCTAGTGTTTTTCTTAAAGGGGTATTGTAACGCTCCGC
>NMUG010001802.1:0-17084 GCA_002855965.1 Monotropa hypopitys | reverse complement strand
CATGCGCAGAAATCTATTTGAGCCCATTTTTATGTTACGAGCTTGTCTTTTACATTTCTTTTATTTTCCAGCATGTTTTTGGATCTTGTATCTTGTCTTTTCTTAATCTTTTGTAATTTTATTTTGCCCAACGTGTTTAGGGTTTTCTTTTATTCCCCTTTGGGTCTAATTTGTTTAGTGGCCCAAGAAATGTACTTAGGGTTTTTTTCCACTTTAGGGTTCTTTTCATGTCGCCCTATAATTAGGGGGCTCATGTACTGATGTAAAGGGACTTTTGATTTGAGATAGAAATTGACGGCAAAGTTTTGCTTGTTCAACCCCCATTCCCTCTCGGTATTCCTGCTAGGAACCAACGATTGTGTTTGAAGTCGTTCTTCTAGCATTTCGTGTGCAAAATCAATAGGTCGACAAGCCTTGATTCTGGTATTGGTGCGCCAATTAACAGATTCGAGAAGAGGATTACACCGGCATTCTTCGGAATCAACGAAAGCATCCTGGTTATCGTTCCCCTTGTTCTTCATTTTTCGGTTCTGTTCTTATAGGATAATCGGGGTCTCTCTCTCTCTCTCTCGATTATCCTCCTTTGTTCTTATTTCCACTGCGTGAGTTTGAAGAAGGTTGCAGGTGGATTTTCAATAACCACGCTGCATCAGATAACCTGTCAAACATATTTTTCTGGTGAATTAACCAATAGATTATATTGATCCAATTTGTCACACAGTCTACATTATTGACGCATATATACAGCCTTTGCCGCTCACATTGAAGTATGCCCGTGCCGGAAACACTCTTCATCTTTTGCTTGGAAAAACATTATTTTTATTCGGGACTTGATGTTCTCATCTTCTTTCTATTCAGGATTGACATTCGTACCCTTGAATTCACTTTTACATTCCTCAAAAATCCCCCAGCTTTGGCCACATTTTTACTGAGCATAAGGAGTGGTGAAAACTAATTTAAATTCTAATAACTTTTGAATTTGTACCATTGTGTTGGCTGTGAAAAGAGGCGCAAGTAGGACCCAAATCACTCCTTTTCACATCACAACATCAGGCACATTAAATGTGTACAATCTTATTGTCACACATGTCTCGTTTAGTGTTTAAACTTAATTAATTTAAAAGAATAAAAGAAATTGAGAAGTTAAGAGAATTGGAGGTGTTAGAGTTATAATAACATGTGCAAGGGGTGAATTGTAGAATACAACCTAGTATGGGAGTGCCTAGAATAAATTCAGGTGGCAAACTTCTAAATGGGTGTTTTGATGGAGAGCAATAGGGTCATTAGTCGTAAAATCTGATTTTTAGGGGTATTCTAACCCTAATGCCTCATTTCATGTTTTGTATCAATTGAGATGTAGAGAGAGATAGAGAGAGGGAGGAAGTTTGAGAGCGCTCTTGGGATTTTTGGCTTGGAGATTTTTGATTCAACCCAAATCCTTGCAAGGAATCATCATCAAGGTAACTTACTCTTATTCTTTGGTTGTTTATGTCATTGAAAATCATGGAGAAAAATCAGTGTTTATTAGAAGATTAAGTTCATAAGAAAGTTTTGGAAAATCAAAAGAAAAGTTAGATCTATAAGTTTTGAGGTCTATAGGATCCCCTATTGAAGTATGTTGATCATATGGGATGGAGAATATCATTAGTGTGTGAGGTTTTCAAGTTTATATGAACCAGATCGTGTTTGATAAGGTTTGGGAGAAGATGGGTCCGAACAAAATCTCCCAGAACCAGAAACTATTCTGGGGGTACCAATCTCCTATATCGTTGGGGACTAGTCCCCATTTGGTCAGTGGGGTTTCTTTTCTAGGGGTATCGGTCTCCCTTACCGTTGGGGACCGGTACCTGGGCCATTTTCCAGTAAGGTTTGGGTGATTGAGGTATGGTTTTGGGGTTCGATTGAGGAATATTCAGGGAGCTATAACCTAAGGTCTTAAGGTCTTTTAGAAGCCTTAATGAATAAGAACAATTGCAAGCAACCCTTAGTTAATTTATTTGTAATTCAAGTGGTATATCATTCTTAGTAAAGTTGGAACACATGAGGAGTCGGGTTCTTTGAAGATGTAGAAGTAGATACTGTCGTGGATTGTATGCACTTGGTGAGTATGATAGATCCCTTTTTAGTACATGTTCATCCCTTTTACGTGTTTATGTGGCTATGTGTGATTCCTTCACCTATGTGTTTACTTGTTAGCACTTATGTGGAAAAGCATGGAATTACTTGTGATAATTCATCTCATTAGCACTTATGTGGAAAGGCATGTGTTACTCGTGATAGTTGATTTTATTTGTACTTATGTGGAAGTATGCTCACCTGTTTATGTGGTTCATTGCATAGCATCTTGATAGAAGTGCTAGAGAATGATCATATCTACACAAGTGAACTATATTTTGGACACGGAACACGAATCAAGATGTGAAAATCCATATTAAAAGTGGTAAAATTCATAATGATATAAACTGTACCCTGGTATGCTTGATAATAAGTTGTGAGGCCAAGTGTGAGGTGTTAACAATATAAAATGACCATCGCGCGGTCTTGGTGATAAGCTGGTAAGGCTGATTGGGGTGTACCCCAACATGCTTGATGATAAGATGTGAGGACAAGTGTAGGGAGTTAAAAATATAAAATTATACCTCGGCATGCATGATAATAAGCTGTGAGGACAAGTATGGGGTTTATGGACTTGTTATCAGGTCTTTTGGTAGGTGGATGCACTTATATGATGGAGATATGCCATGGATCCAATGGACATTGGCCGGGTGAACGTTGGGATCTAACCATCGATTAATAAAATTGATACTAAAAGTGAATCCAAGGAAAATAACTTTAAAGATGCAATAAGAGAAGGGGTACACTAGGTACGAGTTGCATGACACATTAGAGTCCTATCATGCTTACATGTTTCTTTAGTTGCTTTGCATGTGGATTTGCATATACTGTCTATGGTATCTAGCATATTCCTGGATATTCTTTGTTATTTTCTGTTGCAATTTATATCTAGATTTGGATGCTTAGTGGGTTCACTACAAGACAGGTCAGTGTGCTCATTGGGCTAGATATATGGGAGGTTCGCTTTTTTGTTGAGATCTTTTTTGTACTTCTTATTTCAGTCGTTAGTGAGTAGATGTGAAATTGTGTTTATGTTTTAGAAAGGGTTGTGGCAGTACTTGTCAGATTCTAGATAGACCTTTGTGATGGTCTCGTAGTATGTAGTTTTTTACTTTGGTATTTTATATTCTGAGCTTTTATTTTTAGTCATACATTATGTGATTTGATTTACTATGATTATGGCTATCCATGTGGATAATTGGCGTGTCTTGAGTGTTATGTTTAGTCAAGATTCCACTATTGGGTGACCTTTATGTTGTCGTTCCAGGATGGGTCTTGACACTTATCTTCTAATGGTACCATTTTATATTCTAATGACAATGTTTCATCTTTCCAAAATAACATTATAAATCCATACCCAGACAATTCACATTCTTCATCTTCACTCTGTATTGCAACCATTCCCTAGCTCCCAGAGTTCGCCTCCACTATTCTTCTCCTTTCGACTTCGCACATTGTCTCTAGTACTTGATCTCTTCTTCCATTCTTTTCTTGTAAGTTTATTTTTTATCATCCCTATGATTTTTTTACCCTTTTCTTCTCTTTTTCTACTTCACTTTCATTTTCTTATCTAAAAATCCATGGGGTATTTTCGGTCTTGGTGTGATACCCACAGAAACTAAAGCAATTTCGTCAGATGCACAATGTCCCTGATGAAGTACATCTGAGATTTGACCCATAAGATTTCATCACTTAACTCAATCCGGATAAAGATGTCTACATTCCCCTAATTAAAATTATCGAGGGGTGTGCGATTATCTCTACACTGATTCTTTTGCTCTATCCTAAGTAGATGGAAACTAGTCCTTAGGCAAATTTCCCCAAACATTGCTCGATTAGTTATGATCATAGTTTTGTTTAAATATGTTTATAGGTAGATTATAGCTCATATATGAAGTTAGTGACCATTGAAATTGAAGGAAATCATGTTTCAGGGTCCCAATCAAAGATTCTCGAATTGAAAACTCGACTTTGATGTACTGTTCTTCGGCCTCTGCCTAGTGGGTACCGGTCTGCCGTACTCTTGGAGACCGGACCCTCTTAAGTCAGTAGGGTTTTCTACCCAGGGGTACTGGTCTCCAATACCATTGGGGACCAGTCCCTTGTCGATCAATAGGTATCCCAAAGTTGGGGGTATTGGTATCCCGTACTGTTGGAGACTGGTCCCTCCAACTATTTTCTGCATATTTTGGGGGTCAATCGGAAAATGTACCACGACCCCAGGAAAATGTAGGGAAATGTAAGGAAATTCCAAGTACATAAACCCAGGATTAAGAAATTTAAAGGGAAACTTTAGGATAAGGAAATTAACAAGTAAACAACTTAGAGAAAGTTTATTTAGGAATTTTCCTTAAGTAATTATATCGTTACTAATTGATTTCAGGACCCTCTTCCATAGTCCATGACCAATGTGAGTGATATTGCACTTAAATACAAGGATTTCTGATATGTTTCCTAAATATCCTTGTCTTCCATGGCAATTATTTTATTAAATGTTTTTAAATTCTCCATGGTTATGAAATATTTACGAATCTAGTATTGGCCATCAGATTATGTGATACGATTTCAACATTTAAACATTTTAATTTAATGTCTTTCAAGGGACTTAAACATTTCAACATTTAAAGTCTTTTGTATAATTTGAGTGATGACTACTGCATGTCTATTTGTTCCCTAATTTTCTTGATAGTGTCGAGGGAACATGTCATAAACCGATTTCATGAATCAAGTGTCAAAGGCACATATCAAGTGATCAATGCCCGGATCAAGTGCCTTTAGGCACGGACAATTTGGTAGTGCCTTCGTGCCAAAGGCACATGTTATGTGACGATTTCACAGATCAAGCATCAAAGACACGTTCAATTGCCTTCAAGCACGGGCAATTCACTAGTCAGATTATGTGATATGAGACAGTCCCACGCTAGGGGGAGATCTGGCCTTTTGGCAGTTATAATGGCCTAGCAATATGGCCCTGTTAGCTAGGGGTCATAGTTGACTAGCTTACTGTCTATAAATAAAATGGATTAATTTTCAGATGTCTAGCTAATCTGTCACGACTTGAATTTTCAAAGTATTTTAAATTCAATTCTATGGTTTTAAAACATATCTCGGGAAGATTTAAATTGATTTTGACCTCTTGGTCTTGGATTTCTTTCCTTAGCATGTGAGTCGGGCGTTGACGAATTATTTCGGTAAGTCCGCGAATCGTTCATTTGTTCGTCGTATTCGTTGGTGACCTCGAGTAAGGTCACGGTGTGGTCTTAGTACGACTATTTGACGTCTAGAACATTTTAGAAATGTCCAGAGTTGCATCGGGAAGGATCGGGAGTGGTTCGAAGTCATTTCGGGGTTGTCTTCAAGAGGCTCATCCGGACCAGGATTGGTCCCGTCCGGACGAGGGATCAGTAAGTTCATGGTTGTGCTTCAGAAGGTCCCGTCCGGACCAGAGTGGTGGCCGTCCAGACGGCAGGGTGCTCTCGTCTAGACGACGAAGTTCCCGTCCGGACGGCGCAGCGGCAGATTGCATTTTAAGTTCGGGTCTTCATTTTATTTCGGCCCAAAATCATTTCCCTCACACTCTCTCATCCGAAACCTCGCACCCCTCTCCTTAAACCCTCATTCATCCCTCCTTGTCTCTTGATTTCATAAGGATCCCTTGAGGTTTGAGGATTTCCTCCTTCACAAATGTCGACGAGGGCTTGACGATCTACGCGGTGGTGGGTTCCGATCGTGGTGGTATTGAGGGCATTTCTATGGCGACCTCCGAGCTTCGGTGACTCTGGTGGGTAAATATTTAACTCATATCTAGTGTGTGTGTGTGTGTGTGTGTGAGTGCACATAGATTTCCCTCTCGTAGTCATTTTATATCTATATTGCATTTTCGTAGTCTAAAGATTATTCTTACTTAAGGTGGCCTTGTATGAGTCTTCGTAGATGTTGTCGAGTGTGTGTGTGTGTGTGAGTATATATGGCTTGGGGTTGGTTGGTCGTCAAGGAAATGATTCATAGGCTTGATAGATCACCCTTAGAATATATTACCGCCATGTGTTCGATTAAGTTTCCATTAGAGTCACCTAGTGTATTTTGGGAAATTTGAGGTCCTGGGGTTATTGCAAAATCCCTATGTATCCGAGATTTGTTGAATTGGGTCTTAAATGTCATCATAGGCCCTATGGACTTCTTTGGACACCAAGTGTTCGACGAAACCCTATAAGGGGCGTTGGAGTTGAATTGGGTTTGGTTGGATCCTTTGAGTATTTTGGCGACCTATTTTAGTTGGTTTGGCCTCCCTTGGTGTCGCCACGGTTATAGGTATCATCACGCTTGTTGGTCTCTCTTGAGTTCGTCAAGGTTGAACATTGAAATGAATAATCAAATAGGTGAAGGGTGGAATTGGTGAGTTGTCTCCCTTGATGTTGTCAAGGTTGGGCTTGGAATGGTAAAACTTAATGACACATTCAATGTATTCAATGAACGTCAAAATGGAGGATGTGCTCTACGAGGGCTACTCCTACCAAATCTTAAATCCTTTACTCTTGACTCTCAAAACTTAATGGAATCAACAACTAAGGAATAATGCAATGAAACACGGCTAGCGTTGGCTAGGAAATGAAATGGGATCATTTAATGATGTAGAATCAAAGGGTATCTTGGCCCTCCCAATGGATTGGGGAACGCCGGACTATTTGGCGGGAATAGACTGAAGTCGGACTTCCCTAGATGGTCGTGTCATCCACGACATTGTGCATAATGGGGGTATCTTGGCCCTCCCAATGAGTTGGGGAATGATGGAGAGGAAAGGATGGTGTGTCGACAAGCCACTATACCGAACCTATCCAAATATGACAACGAGAATGGTGGGATCAATCGGAAATATACTTGTGATGGGATTTCCATAATTATTTACATGAGAATGAAAACGAAGAACGAAAGTGGAATTACTTAGGGAGAACCGGAAATGTACTTATGATGGGATTCACGGGTTCCCCATGGCATGAAATCAATGAAGTAAAGGAAAGAAAAAAATAACTCAAATATTTCAAGTTATAGGTGAATTCAATACTTGACTAAATGGATAGTTGGAAAGGCTCGTGAGGTAAATTAGTAATGGGTGTCTCGGTAGTGCTTTCGTTTGGATTCTTGGTAGATCCTTATGGTTATCTTACCCGAGTAGGGAGTTTGGTTGAGTCGTCTTTGAGTTTGTGTTGGTTGGACCTAGAAGACCTTACTCTTTGCACTCACTTGAGTTTGAGGATTTGGTCGTACATACTTTGTTGGTGACACGCCTATGTTCACTACACTTGGTGTTATGTTTGTATCATGTGGGACTTGGGTTCATTCACTCTTTGGGTTCCTTTACTATTCTTGTACGTCTTGCATGTGAACACATAGACACGCACCGCATATACATGCTTGGTAGTAGTTAGGGGTTTACTCACTGAGCTGTGGTTCGCTCAGACCCTCCTTTTCCCTTTTTTTTAGTTCTGTTTCGCAAGGCTAAGAGGACTTATTGATTTAGAGTTCGAGTCAGTTGCTGGATTTTCTTGGGCTCGGCTACTCTAATTTCAGTTGTTTTTCTTGTACATTATATTTCAGTTGCAGTATTTCAGTTGTAACCATATGTTGCACTTCACTTCTTCCACTCTTGTACATTTCTTGTATTTTTTCTTTTGCACTGTTTGTGATGTAATGGTAAATTCAACTGAATGTATCTGGATGGCAAGTAGTTATACCCCCTTATTATTTATTTAAACTGCTTTTAAATTGTATTTCAAAAAAATGGTTTGAAAATCTGGGGCATGACAACTTGGTATCAGAGCTTTCGGTTCGAATACCTTGGAGCCATGGGGAGACACTTAGTCTCCATGGGTTATCTTGGTCATTACATTGTTCTTCGGTCGTGTTTGTGTGCTTGTTATGCACTATTGCACCTTGACCCTGTGTCGTAGAGTTATCCTTCATATTCTGTCTCCTTCTATGAATGTTGAGTTTCTCTATCTTTTTGGAAGTTGAGTATTGTTTTTTTGTGGCAAGTCTAGTTGCCTTGCGGTAGTTGTGTACTCTTGTGTCCTCGTTCCTAGCGATCATGATGCATCCTTTGTGGTTATTGTTTGGCCTTAGGCTTCTCTGTTTTGCTAGAAACGAGTTTGTGGTTTGTGGTAAGATGAAATTTGTGGAAGTATTCGAGATTAATATTGTGACTATCCCTCGCCCTGTTGTTTGTAAGGTGGAACTTTGGTCTTGTTGGCATGTTATATTAGGACTTTGGTAAATTTGGTTTTGGTTTGGTGATGGATAGTACTCCTTAGAACCCTTTAAGTCTCAGAGTTTGGGTCGCCTTTCCATGTGGGGTGTGAACACTCGTTTAGTTGTTGGTAAAATAGGCCTTATGGTCCATCCGAGTTTGTGTTTTCTTTTTTGTGTAGAAATCTTGAGGTGTTAACGAGATTTCTTAGTATTCTTCTTTAAGGGGTATGACCCATTGGTTATATCTCTTCGCGAGATTGAATGATTTGTACTCGTTTTGGATTTTGTAGACTTCGTGATGCCGTTGTTTGTTAGTTCATGAGTGTAAGCTCGGCTGTGATGTACTTTTCCCCATTTTGACTCTTGCCTTGCGTTAGTTTGGAGACGATCGGCCGTGAGAAGTTCGACATCGATATCCATTTGTAGAAGTTTGGGACTTGCTGTTCAGGTGGAAGCTTGGGTGTTCCATAAGAGTTGTTTATCTTTCCCGTATTTCTTCGGATCTCCTTGATTGAATGACTTTGGTTGCTTCCTTGCGGGTTAGTTATGTTACCGTTTTTCCGTGTTGGCTATTTTCCGGAACATAGAAGGTAGGTTGTATCTTTCTTATTTTTATTGTGGTTTGGGGTAGCATAGGTAGACTTGATGCAGCTCATCAGCAACAATTTGAAGTCAGTTCAACGCTCTAAAGGTTCGTTCGAGGATTATTATTTCATATGTATTCATATTATTCCTTGAACTTTCATATTCGATCCTTTGATAATCATTCTAGACTTGTTTTGGAGTTTGAAAACTTTTCCATGAGAGTCCATAGATATCGATACCTTAGGTTTAGGTCACTAGGGTATCTTCTGCGGTATCTTGGTCCTTCATAGATTTCCATCAGATCCCTTAGATACCGGTATCTTGTGCCTCTTCACTGCGGTATCTACTGCGGTTTCTTTGGCCTGTCTAAAGATACCAATATCTTTAATCCTTAGATACCGATATCTTAGGCCTCTATTCTCTCTTTGTTTTGAAGCTATTCCTTAGATACCGTAGTGGTTTTCTAAGATACCGATATCTCAATGCGGTATCTTTGTCTGGTTTACTTCTCAGTCTTTCTTCATTGATCCATTAGACATCTAAGATACCGATATCTTAGGACTTAAGATACCGATATCTTTAACCTGTAGCAGAAAAATAAAAACGTATTTTTTATTTTGTGACCGTTGGAGGAGCGTCTTGGGGGCATATTTATCATCCCAAAGCCTCCTAATTAACTCTAAAATGTGTTTAGGTGTTCTAGGTATAAAAGTAACACTTTAAATCATTTTTAGAGGACATAAGAAATATACAAGAACTCATCTTTAAGAAAAACTCTCTGGTTTTTTCCTTGGTGGCTGCTCTTCAAAGATTTCTCCATTGTTGGTCCATCTTGAAGGTGTTTCTTTCTCTCTTGCCTTTCCTTGATCTCTCCTTGTTGTTCTCTTGATTAATCTATATACTCTAGTATATCAGATTATCTAACAAGGTTTGCTAGATTGAGATTGTGGCTAGTTCTTAGATCTATGATCTAGTTCTATAGCTTTGTTCTTACAAGAGGTTGTGTTCTACATAGATCTATCTTTGATCTTTGAGAGTTAGGGTTTTCATTGTCTATAGAAGTTCTTGTTATTGTCCTAGGATAATCTAGGATTATATCTCACCATACTCATTTAGGGTTATCTCCATTGTGGTATTCGTTGTTCTACCCTTAATCTCTTGAGTTGGTGTTATCAATCTTATTTTGGGGGCTATTCTTGTAGTGTTCATATCTATTGCCCTTATTTCTGGCCTTTTGGCTTTGTGAATATATTTGTGATCAATCTCTTATTGGGATTTCTTTCTTGCAATTTATTGCTTGCCCTAGTTATTCACTCGAGATTGCCTCTTTGGTTGATTTGAAATATTCTAATAAATATCTCCTTGGGTACTTCTACCTTTGAATCAACTTATTCTTTGTAGTGATTTCTCTAGAACCTTTCCTTAGGAAATTATTCTTTGGGCATATTTGCCTTGAATCACTTATTCTATTGTGCATTGGAGTTTGGCACTTGTTTTAGTGCTTAGTTCTACTCCTTTGTTGGTTACTCTTCTAGACTTGTTGTCTAGTATTGTTTTGCAATACTTGTCGCTTCTTCATTCTTGCACGCACGTGCTTGTTGGTTGACCTTGTCTACGTTTGACCGGAGCACTCTGGAGCCGATCGAGAGTCGGAGATCAGTTCTGGGCATTGTGGTTTCTAAAGGATAGCAGAAGGGGCTCGAAGAGCTTTGGATAGGAGCTAGGTGGGCTTGGTGGATAAGTTCGGTAACTCTTGTATCCTAAACCTTTGTTGTTTCTAGTGGATTGTAGACTATGTCGAAGTGGTTTTACACTTAGGGATCATTGGATGCCTAAGTGGTTTCTACTATATATTGTGTGTTGTGCCACTGCTTGTCTCTTCTCCCTTACACTCTCTTGCACCTGTGTTTGCTTCACTTATCTTACACTTTTGTGATTATCTCAGTTTACACATTATTGTCACAATGTGCATGTGCTTAAATAAATAAAGGAGTTTTGAGATGGTTTTATCAAAAGGAGAATCATTCTATTAATAACTCATATTCGTTCACTTGTTTATTTTCAAGAAATTGAAATACATGATTGAATTAAATAATCAATTATAAAAAGGTAAATCCATTACATTTGGAAATTAAATTTTAATTGGCAACCTATTCACCCCCTCTAGGTATTTCCATAAGCTTCCGCGTATATTTCAATTGTCCAGTCTACACCAAAAAATCAAGTTCATTGCCAATGATCATCTAATTACTATTTGCTGTCTACAAAGCATCGACCATTCCAGTTATCGATGCCAATGAACCATCAAGTTTCCAATCTTTCGAATGTGTCGCAATTCAAAATCAGGAGTAAGAACTCGCCCCCACATATTCAGTCCCCAGCTTTCTCCCCGAAGAGAAAGATGATCCAATGGCCAGACTCGTCAGGCTTTTCGAAGATCTACAGGTCGCCGTCATCAGTTCCCCCCCACACAATAGGATTCCTGATGAACCATCAAATTCCATCCGCCCCGTCTATCCGGGGGAGAAAATGACCAATTGGGTATCACAGTCGGTGCACAAGACTCGAAAGGTTTGGTAACTTGCTGCAGAAGAAATAATAATAAAATTTGTTTGCTAGTATTGTTCATAACTTTTGTATCTGGAATGTGAATGATAGGATTCTGCTTATGAAAATTTCCTTTCCGATCTTTTACAAATTATGCAAATAAAGCATGTGTATATTCTGTCCATTTATCTCTCTCTGCTAAAAAATGAACTAAAGTTTTAAATTAAAATTTTTTTCAGGAACCCAAAAATTTGTCCTTTTGATCCAAGTGACAAAACAATCTTAGCACACGAAGAATACGATGTCAACATCGAACTAGATTATGACTCAATGGGGATCGAAATTGACATTTGTATGGGGGATGAGGTCCCAGAAGAAATCCAGGAGATGGTGGAAAGGCATGAAAACAGAAAAACTCCTAATGTCGAGGAAACAAAAACCATTAATCTATGGACTGTAGAGACACCACAGGAAATAAAGATTGGAGCTCACTTGGACAAACACCAGGAAATTGAACTCATCGAAATTCTTAAAGCATATGAAGATGTATTTGCTTGGTCTTATGAAGACATGCCAGGATTAAACACATCAATCGTGGAACATAAGCTTCCGATTAACCTGACTATGAGACCAATCAAACAAAAGTTACGAAGACTTCGGCCTGAATGGAGTCTTAAAATCAAAGAAGAGGTTATCAAACAATTCAACGCGAGGTTTCTTCGAGTATTCCCTAAAGAAGCCATTCCAAATAATCAACGTACAATTAGAAGATTGGCAGCTCAATTCTTCTTGTGCGGCGAAGTTTTGTTCAAAAAATCGATGCACGAGCCTTTACAATGTATAGATGGTGATGCGGCTAATAAACTAATTATGGAAGTACATGAAGGAACTTGTGGGCCACACATGAGTAGGCACACTTTATCTCGAAAAATCTTTCGCATGGGATATTTTTGGATGACAATGGAAACTAATTGTATCAAGTACGTGAAAGAATGTCATAAATGCCAGATCTATGGAGATGTTCTACGTACACCGCCCAAAGAGCTTCAAGTTATGGTCTCGCCATGGCCTTTTTTAGCGTGAGGCATTGATATAATCGGGACTATTCAGCCTAAAGCATCCAATGGCCATCAGTTCATCTTAGTGGTCATTGATTACTTCACCAAATGGGTGGAAGCTGCAAGCTTTTCACACGTGGCAGAAAGAGTTATCACTCAGTTCATCAGGAACAATATCATCTGTCACTATGGTGCACCGGAAACTTTAGTGACTGATAATGCAAAAAACCTCAATGGCTCTTTGATAAAGAAGTCGTGTGAGCAATTTAATATCAATCATTAGAACTCGACTATTTATCGCCCACAAATGAATAGGGCAGTGGAAGCAGCCAACAAAAATATCAAAAGAATCATTCAGAAAACGACGGATACCCACTGTGATTGGCATGAGAAACTGCCATATGCTCTCATGGAATATCGTACAACTGCTCGAACCTCGACCGGGGCAACGCCGTATTCCTTGGTATATGGCTATAAAGCTGTTCTCCCACCAAAAATTCAAATCACATCACTAAGAATTATGATGGAAGCCGCAATAGAAGAATCAGAATGGGTAAAGGCACGCTATGATCAATTGAGTCTCATTGATGAAAAACGATTGGCAGCCATTTACCATTCTCAATGTTATCAAAGAAGAATTTCCAAAAGCTTCAATAAACATGTACGTGCAAGGATATTTCGGGAAGGTGATTTCGTGTTGAAAAGAATTTTGCCCATACAAGAAGAAGTCAAAGGAAAGTTTGCTCCAAATTATTAAAGCCCATTTGTGATTTCTAAAGCATTATCTAGCGGTGCAGTGATCTTATCAGAAATGGATGGCCAGGAGTTTCCATAGTTGCTCAATGCAGATGTACTCAAATATTACTACGACTAAGTTTGGCAGCAATTTAAAAAAGAAATATCAATCATAATTTCAATTTTGCGAAAGCATTTCTCTTCTTATCATTGATATTCCAACAAATTTCGAGCAAAAAAGCACTTTTATTCCTCATTCTCTATCCCAATAGATCTTCTATTCTTTGTTAAAAATGGTCAAAAAATTAAAAGGAGTCAAGAATCATCAGTAAAACATATGATGATCATTAAAGACCGTCGACTCCTCTCAGTCAATAATAAGAGGAAAATTCAAAAAAATCATCTCTTTCTAGTCTATCGTATTTTCTTTTCCTAAAAGCGCGATGAAAGCTCAAGATTATTGGAAGTGTGAAAAAAAGGAATTTTGTTTTGCTAAATTGAGAGAAATAATCATTTCAAAAAATATCCGACAATCAAAACCTGAAAAGAGGTTACGATAAAAATGGAAAATCCCAGCATGGTCAAAACCCGAAGGGGGCCATGGCAAAAAAGGGGAAAACAAAAAAATCCAGCATTGTCAAAACCCGAAAGAGGGCCATGGCAAAAAAAGAGGGGAAAACAAAAAAACCAGCATGGTCAAAACTCGGAAGAGGGCCATGGCAAAAAAAGGGAAAACAAAAAAACCCAGCATGGTCAAACCCCGAAAGGGGGCCATGGCAAAAAAATGGAAAATAAAAAAATTCATCATGGTTAAAATCCAAAAGGGGGTCATGGTAAAAAAATAACAAATGCCAAAAAAAATGTGTGACCTTCGACTGAATCAGAGGATAAAACGGCAACAACATGTGCAGCCTTCAACAATCAAATTTGGCCTTCAGCTCTTGTGCAATGAAAATTAGATCTCTCCAAAGAGTCATGTTTAAGTGGGTGAAGTTTTGTTTCAACTTGTGCTAAGATTGGAAAGTCAATTGGAAAGAAAGGACAAGCTGCGGGTTTTATTTTCTAGTCAATAAGTGAGTTTGTTTTCAACTGTATTTATTGACTGATTATGATAAATCTTGTTTTTCATATGGATGTTTAAATTTTCTTAACAGTGAAATTCAAATATTTGTGAATATGTTATTGCTTATTTGATGATTATGCAAGATTTGGAAAATTTGTTCATACAGGAAAATCCAAACACTAATATTCTAGTAAATAAAAGTGAAAACAATACAATGCAAGCAAAGAGGCGGATAATGGTAAACATGCTCAAAGAGGGTTCATCCTCTGAGAAAAATCATCAAGCAAGCGTGACAAGGAACGCAAAATCTCCTAGTAATGATCCATGGTCATATCAATATGTGGAACACCAGACCTATCCATATCCGGTATCCTGTGCAACATACTAAGGAGCGACTGAAGTTGTGCCATATCAAGATATCCATTTGGAAAGAGGTGACTGAGAAAAGAGAAGCTGGCTCGTAAGTCTTCGATGTCTCTAAGATGAATACCTCTCTCGAGATTCAGCTCCTATCGAACGTCTCGTAAAGATGTCCGCAGATCCTCTACTTCAGCAGTAAGATCAGTACGAGAAGAAATGAGAGTAGTAATTTTTTCCTTAAATAAACTCCTCTGATATTCCAAATCGCCAATTTGAATCTAAGCTTCCCCGAGAGCACCTTCAAAGTATGATAGCTCATAATGTAACCTAGATGTTTCGTCAAGATGGGTCTCACGAACATGAGAAAGTTGTCCCAATATATCTTCTAATTCAGACAAAGCGTTGGTAGAACTCGCAGAAGCTCGAGCATCCTCGAGGCTCTTTTGCAAAGAACTCATCGTAACCTCCAAATCCAATACCCGTTGGGATACATGGTCTAGAACTCTTCGAAGTGAATCACTTTCTTCTCTAACGAAAGAAATCTGATGAATGGCATGATCCCTTTCTTGAGATATTTGGATTTGCTATGAGTAAAAAGAAGACATCTTGAGTGAATATCTAGAAATCTGCATTGCTAAGTGAGATATCCACTCAGGCAAAGGAATCGGATCCAGAAAAGCGGGAGGACGAGGGATAATGATGGCATCTCGGGTGATCTCGGATTGTAACCAATCTAGATAAGTGTCAGTAACCCCAGGAGTATCTGACGTCTGAAAAGATGAAAGTTTCACTCGTGTGTTCCAAAAAGCCGATGCCTTCGTGATATGCCGATAAGGTAATTTGTCTATAAAATCAAAATAATATCTGCTTCCCGGAAAAAATGACGAAGATGGGGGAATATCATGTTGAAGCCCAAACTGCCTAATCACTCGGCAGCCAAAGTAAGGAACGACTCCACAAAGCCCGACTAGAGGGAGAAATGATAAGCCCGAGTTATGGATAGTCACAACGAATTCCCGAGCGCTAAAAATCCCAATATCCCAAACAATTGTGTCTGAAGTTATGCTTTCTAGCATCATAATCCAGGCATCTAAATGTTGAGTAATAGATCGCAGAGAGAGGTGACGCTCAATCAAAAAAGATAGAGGAATATCTGGAAACCATCTGGGATGTGAAGAGTGGCCGCAAAATAAATGGGCTGCCAACCAGATGAAGAGAATCTCAACCCCATAGCAAACCTGTGGATCTTGTAGAAAATGATAGAGGGTCAGACCTCTAAATGTTTCTGCTAATATTGCCGGGATTGTTGATTGTCCGTTAATTACGGCATCTACGCAGAAAGTAACTCGCAGATCCAGAAATCCATCACTACGAGAAAAGAATAGTCTTGCAAGGAGAACAAAGGCAAAAGTATATAAATGTCGCCGAGAACCAGCATCCTTATCAGTCAATCGGACAAAATCCGAACCATGGGGATCATAATGAGACTCGTCTCTTAAAAATTCCCAGACAAAATCTGGACGGACTGCGGCAATTCTGCCAATATCATCCACTATCAAAGAAGACCTCTTGACAATAGTCAAAGCAGAGAAGGTAGTGCGTGCATTTGCTTGAGGATCAATACGAATCAAAGTCTCCAAAGAAGGCCTCATCTGCATGGCGAAATGATACTACTCGAGAGTAGAAGTGAGCTCATAGAATCCAAACCAAAAAAGGTTTAAGCTTGGAACCCAGAATCGAATAAGAGCAGGTAAAAAATTGGAAGCAATAGTTACAGTCAACAGGCTTGCAATACCACCAAAAATCGTTGTGCATTCAATATTATATATTTCACGGCACATATCTCTCCTTTTTATGCACATATGAAATCGCTAATGAAAAATGAAGAGCTATATCGAAATATACTTACCGAAATCGATATACAGATTTAAATCTTTGTGCGTGAGAAACAAAATCTGACCGAGATTCGCGGATATGTTTTGATGATCTGCGGATGAGATTTGCGAGAGATGATTTGGTGTTGCGTGGATGGCTGAAAATAGCCGTGGGTTTCCAATCGGGAGAGGAGTTTGTTGCGCGATTTTGAGGGAGACGATTGAAGCTCCGCGATTGGGAAGAGGATGGACGGCTGAGATGGGGTTCGATTGGGGGCTGGGCGATTGGGAAGATGTGGGTTTCCATTTTTTGAGGTTTCCAATTGAAAAGGGGGGCTGCTGTATAAGGGGGGGGATTTTAGTTTAGGTTTTCGCTCTCCCATTTTTTTGGGAACAGTAGGGTTTTCTCTGGATTGGGGGATGATGCACACCACTCCCTGCACATCTCCCTGCACACCCTCAAAACGACGTCGTTTTGAGGGTTTTTCTTTCACAATTGTC
>NMUG010001801.1:0-17085 GCA_002855965.1 Monotropa hypopitys | reverse complement strand
TGAACAAGTTACAGTGGCCAATTTGGTATGTAACTTGTTCAATTGACAAGTTACAATGACCAATTGGACTGTAACTTGTTCAATTGACAAATTAAAGTGTCCAATTGGCCACTGTAACTTGTTCAATTGAACAAGTTACAGCTCAAATAGGACTGTAACTTCTCCAAGTTATCCAATCTGAACAACAACAAGATGTAGCAACAACCAAGTATAAGAATCAACTCAGATTGATGGAAAACAACTAATTAGGTCTCAACGAATTAGGTCCCAACAACAAACTATAAGAATGAACTGATATTATGTCCCAACTGAGTAAGATGCATGAAAACTAGGGTTAAACTGACCTGACGTGAGCTGGCCTGAGCTCGTCCTCGTCCATGGAGGAAACAGTAGACATGAAGACTAGGGTTTGAGTTGACCTGAGCTCGTCGTCCATGAATCGGTGGAGGAGAAGAATAGTAGGTCTGACCTGAGCTGAACGACTTCTCGTTCATGGAAGAAGCATAGGGTGTTGTCGTCGTCGTCGTTATCAGTTGTTGGTCCAGGAAGAAATGGAGAAGAGGAAGAACGTAGGGTGTCGAAAATGGGACCTAATCGATTAAAATCTCTTGAGGGCAGATTTGGAAACGGAAATGTAATGGACCAAAACTTAAATAAGTCTCTTGGACGGGACCGGCCCATAAGAACCCCTTGTTCTAATCTCATTTATTACCATTGATGTTTGATTATGAAATTTGGTTGAAAGTGATTCAAATTTTTGAAAGCATTTTAAAATAATAGTCTTATTCACCTCCCTATAGTCCTATTAGATTGTTTATCCTAGTATTTTCATATGTGTGTCTGTTTTGGGGAAAATGTGATTTTTGTTTGTTTAAATTATACTAGGGAATGGTAAGTGTTGATACACTCAAGACTCAAACCTTTCTATGTGTATATGTTCTCTCTAAGAAGTACACGAAAAATTTGGTGAGGTATATTGCGAGTCGACAATCAGAATTGTGATTATGTAAGAATTGATTTGTTCCAAGACCATATAAAAATAGTTCAATCAGATATCGGTAAATATTTTATTCAAAAATTTAATTTCACTCTATTCAATTTTGAATCCAAAAATTAGAAAAGAGTAATGTTGTATCGATCACATTGATAAAGTAAATTTTGGACACTAATATTGGGAAGAGAAATGTTTCCCTAATTAATAATAACTAATCCAAGGAAATATGTTTTCATTTCTCAAACTTCTTACAACCAAATACATATGGGCATGACTTATTAAGTGTAGATTTTTATAAGTTAATACTTGTCATGACTCATCCCGGGAACGACAACATAAGGGTCAACCGATTATAGAGTCAGGACTAAACATCACACTCAACATGTTGAAAATCCATTTCAGATTACCAACAATCACAATATACTTCAACTCACACCCGCAACAGAAGACTGTAATTTAAATCTCTAAATGAAAACCCAAAATAGACAAGTTTAATATCAAAATACCAACACATGTTCTATATATAAGATCCCATAAGAACTACTGCAATCCTTTCCAAAAACATAACATAGTCTCACTTCTACCCATTAACAACTAACAACTAAATAACAGAGAATAAAATAAAGAAATGGTCCCCATATAGAACACACTCCCCCACGCCTCTATCCAAAAGAGCACATCGACCGGCTTGTAGTGAACCCGCTAAGGTTCGGTGTAGTGAGCTGATGACTGTAGGCCTCTTACTAAGATAAGGCCTCACCTTTCAAATTGAAAGATGCCAAATTCACCTTCTGATCATCAGTGACACCCATCGCTCCAAGAACCCTCTCAAATCCTCTAAGCCAAGCTTCAACCGCCATCAGGAATACGGTCCCCTCAAACTCTAACGAATGTAGCCTACGAAAACATTTAATTAAACCAGTTCCTGCTCTTCCCGCCCGCTGAGCCGTCTGCCACTACATGAATGTAGACTAGTTCTCTAAGAAATGTGCCATAGCAGCATCCATTCTATCCGCATTGTTCACGAAAGGTGGATTCCCCAATACTGGAGGTTGGTTCACCTCCCTCTCACCAGGACCGGTAGAAGCATCATCCTCCATATTTTCCATATTAATATACTAATTATAACAATCGTCATGTTATAGAAAGTAACACATAATCATGCACACATAGCAGGAATGATACAAACCAAAATCAACACATAAGTATCTAACACCTTAGGATTCACTACCAATCCATTTCCTTGACACCACTCTAGACTCGGTATTATGATATATTATGTCTTTTCAATTAACTTTCTAAGACCTCTCATTTGAAAACACGTTGATCAAATGTTTTTCGAATCAGATTTCAAGGTAGTCGAATTGGGTGTTAAGGTAACACATACGATAATTCTAGAATATACACAACCACCCCCATCCTAAACTCTCTTCTCAAGATTTATCAAACCTCAAATTACTCTTATTCCAAAATCTACACCCGTCCCAGAAATGACAACATAACATGTTCAGCAATGGTCTGCCTCTCATACTTTAGATATATCCCATCCTCTTGATTTTTGAGTTTTTTCTACTAAATGCTTTACTCCTGATGTGCTTGCAGGCAGCTCAATATATGATCGGAGCTTGGAACCAGGTCATATCCCAAGAGGCGGCCCTTGTGGTTGAGATTCACTGACACCAAAGGATGGCTAAGAATCTTGTTGCGTCCAAGATAGTGGCCGACTCAGTTCAGTACAAGCTGACGGAGGCAATGGATGCCCGCCCTGGAGGCTGAGGTCTAGTGCAGAAAGGGAGATGCTGCTCGGCACAAGCACGAGCTGGAAGAGGCAGACGCGAAGGAATTTGACGCCGGCTTTGATGAGGTCGGGTGAGAGTATACTCGACAATGGAATCAGTGCCTTTAGGGCCTGGACATTATCGGGATTCCAATGGAATCAGTGCTCCAAACAATTAACCTTGGGGCCTCTACCACTCCTGCTACTTCGGTCCCTGCTCCTACTACTCCGGACGATGCTCCTGCCGAAGGGGATTTGAATGAAGATCCTCCGGCTATCACTGATCCAGATCCCGAGCTTCTAGAATAGCCCTTATATATATATTTTTGTTTCTATTGTTCTGGTATACTATGTTGATATTGTCAGTCTTTGCTCTGGCCTACATGTTGATGTTTGTTGCAGTTTCTGTCAATATTTATCTATCTTTCGAACTTTTGTAATGTTGGTCCAGTGTTTCCGGACTGTTTCCTGGTGTTTAATGAACATCCGATTGCTTGAGAATTGTTGAAAATTTTTCAAATTTGTTGCTTCAATTATGCATCCGCATTGTACCACGTATCTAATCGTAGTCCGTAGGTAATCACTTGCCCATTTGAAATTGTTCTAGATTGAATTCCCATGGACCATTCCAACGTAAGACCGTCACTTGAATGCCCCGACATTCGCACATCCGTAGTGTCTCCAAACAAGTGGACTGAAGCATAAGCTTCCCTGTCCAAACTCTGGACCATGATAAATCATCCATAACAAAAATAAAACTCCTATCAATGGGCTAGAAAAAGACTCCCAAATATGGGCTAAAGCATAAGCTTACCTGTCCAAGGTTAAACCGTAATAAAGGCAACCGTAACAAAAGTAACTCCCAAACATTGGCCAAAGAAATTCACTTGGAATTAAATTAAAAAATTAGAATGATAATACATCCGTAAGTTCTTTGCATTCAATGGTCTTGGGATCTTCCGACCTTCAAGGTCTTCAAGGATGTAGGATCCCGACCCAATGATTTCATTCACTCGGTATAGCCCTTCCCAGTTGGGACCGAGCTTCTACTTTTTATGAGCTCCAACAACTCTTCGGAGGATAAGATCGTGCAGTTTGAATGTTTGTACCCGGATTGTCTGATTATAACTCTAGACTAGTACCTATTGGTATGCTGTCAATTTGATCCAGACTCTGTCTCTTTTTTCTTCTGCCAAATCGAGGTCCTTGGAAATCGGCTCACCATTGTGTTCTAGGCTGAATTGTTCAGTCCGGATTGTCAGCAATCCCGTCTCCAAGGGTATGATTGCCTCCATCCCAAATGCTTGTGAAAAGTGGGTTTGTCTTGTTGATCTTCTAGGTGTATCCCGGTAAGACTAGAGCACGTGGTAAAGTTGCTTGGTCCATCTTTCTTGAGCCACAACTATCCTTTTCTTGATCCCGGATTGGATGGTCTTGTTGGATTTTTCGGCCTCACCGTTGTATTGGGGATAGTGAGGAGTTGAGTTGAAAAATCTGATCCCATACTCTATGCAAAAATCTGTGAATAGGATTCCAACGAACTGTGTTCCGTTGTCCCAAACAAAAGCATACGGGATACTGAACCGAGTGATGATGCTTCGCTAGATGAATCATTTGACATTCGTATCTTCAATGGTGACCAGAGGTTCGGCCCCAACCCACTTCGTAAAGTAGTCTGTAGCAGTGATAAGGTATTTGAAGCCTCCCGGAGCAACTGGTAACTTGCCCACAATATCCAGCCCCCACTGTGCAAATGGCCAGGGGATGATTAGGGGCTAAAGATCTATCATCGGTTAGTGGATGATCAGAGTGTGCCTCTGGAAGCTGTTGCATTTCTAGATTAAGTCCCTTGCATCCGAATGCATTGTTTGCCAGTAGTACCCTTGGGTGATTGCTCTGTGGGACAATGATCTTCCTCCGGAATGACACCCGTAGCTTCCAGTATGGATTTCATGTAGAACGGTTTGAATTGCACTATGGTGTACGCAGAAGAGGTAAGGTTCAGAGAAGGATCTCTTGCAGAGCTTGTGACCTGGTGAAATCCAGTACTTGGCCACCTTGTGCTCGATGTGGTGTGTCTGTCGCTTGTCGGCCAGAACAACATTGTCTTCGAGGAATGCTACAATAGGGTCCATCCAACTTGGCCCCAGTCCAATATTCAGGATCTCTCTTTATTCGTCTGGCTCAATGCTTGGTCATTGGAGGGTACTGACCATAATGGTCTAGGGAGATTCAAAATTCGAAGCCGAGGCAAGCCCAGCCAATGTGTCAGTATGTGCATTTTTTTTTCAACCCACCTCCTACAATGTGAACTTTGTAAAATTATCTGTCAATTCCTTGGCCTGTCAGATGTCCTAACCCATCTTATCATCCCAGGCTTTGTATTCACAGGACAATTGGTTGACCACTAGTTGTGAGTCTCTAAAGATGGTCACTTCCTTGGTGCCCAGCTCAATTGTCATCCGGAGCAAGACGAGGAGTGCTTCGTTAATGCAACGTGGTATTTGGGTAATCGGATAAACAGAGTCAACCCATTGATTTCGAAGAATTTCGGTGCGATTCTCTTCTCTAGAGCTGTTGATTCGATTGAATACCAGGTGTAAAGGCTCTTAATCTTATTTATTTTTAAGAATACCAGGACAAAGGCTTTAAACAATCTATTCCTAAGAACACGGATTGAATGGGAAGAACAAGCAAATCTTGAGTAATTTTCATAATTAAACAACTGCCCTGCCACAATGACTATCAGTGGATATAAATAGGGCATACGGAAACCCTAAAAAAGAAAAAAAATCCTATGGCCATAAATAAGTCGACCAAAAGAAAAGGGAAATAAAAAGGACCCAAAACATGTTGGGCCTAATGGAAAAGGTTCGAAAAGAAAATCCCATAATGCCAGCCCATTTCCCCGAGTTGAAAGATTCAGTGCCGCACAGAGCCTACCACGTAGGTAGATAACGGCCGCCTAGAGGTTCCTCGAGCACTATAGCTCGAGAATATTTTGTTTCAGCTCCCTAGATACTCGAAAGTGATCATCTAGGTTATGTAATTACATCTGTGAAGTTGGATGCTCGAGAAGATGCTTAGCCGCACTCAGAAATAAAAAAGAGCGGATAGAATGAATGTTTGTCGAGCTGGAGTGTCCTTCTCGAGAAACGCTATTTGACATGTGCCACTAGTGTGGTGTCTTCCAGGTATGCCTCAGCTATGCGGTCTACATCCTCCTCCCTGGATTGGAAAGAATTTGACCTCGAATTTGTTACCTTCTCATCTTCGCTTGAACTGTCGTCATGATAAGGTAAGAGATGCTTCACATTGAATACGTCTGAGATGTTGAGATGGCTTGGTAGTTTTAAACGATAGGCATTGGGGTTGATCTACTCAATTATATTATATGGTCCAATCTTCTGTGATGCCAACTTGTTGTATTCATGCACTGGATACCTTTCATTGGTAAGCACAACCCATACAAAGCCCCGCGCACTGAACTCTACCAGACGTCATTTCTTGTCAGCTGTCTTTTTGTATTTGGCCCTTGATTCCATCAAGTTTTGTTGGACCTGTTTATGAATGTCCTGCAAATCATTGACAAACTCCTCGGCCTTCCTAAGAACCTTGGTCATACCTAGTACAGGAGCAAGATCAATAGGGGCCCGAGGTCGAAAAGCATAGTTTGCATAGAATAGACTGACTCCCGAGTTGCAGTTCACCGGTCTGTTGAAAGAAAACTCTGCCTGATATAACTTCTGATCCCATTACTTAGGAGTTTCTCCCATCAAACACCTCAACAAATTGCCCAACGAACGATTTACCACCTCGGTCTGTCCATTGGTTTGAGGATGGTAAGCACTACTAAAATCAAGTTTTGTGTTGGTCAATCGCCATAAACATCTCCAAAAATGACTAAGGAACTTGGAGTCTCTATCTAAAATTATGGATTTCGGTAGCCCGTGCAGATGATGTACTTCTCAGAAGTATAGATGAGCAATATGAACAGCATCATTCGTCTTCTTACAGCCAATGAAGTGCACCATCTTTGTGAACCTATCTACCACCACAAAAATAGAATTACAGCCACGTTGTGTGCGCGACAAGCCTAGGACAAAGTCCATGCTTGCACTGGACCAAGGCTAATCTAGAATGGGCAGTGGTAGGTATAGCCTAGCATTTGTTGCAGACCCTTTTGAGACCTGGAAGATTCTGCACTGCTCCACAAATTTAGTAACATCACGCCGGAGAGAAGGCCAGAAATAGGATTTTCTCACCAATAGATACGTTTTATCCCTGCCCATGTGTCCTTTATCATGTAGCTCCTTAATGACCTTACGCCACAACCTAGAAGATAGCACATACAATTGAGTGCCCCTGAATAGGAACCCATCATGCATTGCATAATCTGCTCGTTGACCTGCCATAACCTCGTGAATGATAGGAGAAAAATCACGTCAGTCTCCAACAGCTCACGAAAAGTATCAAAACCCATCACCTCAATACGCAGAGTGTTGAGAAGGCATGTGTGGCGACTGAGAGCATCCCCCACTCTGTTTTGCACCCCGGATTTATGTATGAGGGAGAAAGTAAACTGCTGTAAGTATGCAGCCCACCTGGCATGCCGTGCTGAAAGCTTGTCCTAGATGTTGATGTACTTCAAAGCATCATGGTCAGTAAATAGGATAAAATCACTCTGGTATAAATACAAATACCAGTGCTTCAAGGACTGGATGATGGAGTAGAACTCTACGTCATATGTGTTATAATTAGCTCTTGCCCCGTGTAGCTTTTCACTAAAGTGGGTAATTTATCGAACTTCTTGGCTAAGGACCGCTCCAATTCTGACCTTTAAGGCATCGCAATGCAGCTCAAAAGGTTTAAAAATTTGGTAAAGCAAGCACAAGAGCAGTAGTTAACTTGCCTTTAATATCTTCAAATGCCTGTGCAGCATCTTCTGACCATAAGAACTGGCCAGCCCGCATACAGTCGGTGATTGGCACTATGATTGTATTGAAGTTAGGAATGAATCACCTATAAAATGAAGCCAGTACATGAAAGATTTTAATGTCATGGATGTTCTTTGGAGTTGGCCATTCTCGCACAGCCATCACCTTAATCTCATCCACAAAAATTCCATCATGGGACGCCACATATCCTAGGAAGAGTACACTGGTCATCATAAATGAACACTTTGCTCGGGAAGCAAAGAATTGACCTTCCCACAATAGTGATAGAACCTGCCTCAGATATTGCATGTGTGTGTCACGATTAGGACTGTAAATAAGGATGTCGTCAAAGTAAACAACCACAAACCTCCTAATGAGAGGTCGGAACAACTGGTTCATCACCTGCATAAAGGTGCTGGGAGCATTGGATAAGCCAAATGGCATGACCATTCATTCATACAAACCTTCACGAGTCTTGAATGTAGTTTTCCATTCACTGCCTTCTCAGATATAGATTTGATGGTAGCCACTCTTCAAGTCCAGCTTGCTAAATACGGTAGCCCGGTTGAGCTGGTCTAATAGGTCATCCAGTCGAGGAATGGGGAACCTATATTGTACAGTAATTTTGTTGATTATACAACTATCCACACACATTCTCCATGATTCATCTTTCTTGGGTGTCAGCAGTGCGGGCACAACACAAGGGCTTAGGCTCTCCCTTATGTGTCCCTTGACTATCATCTCCTTCACCTGACACCGCAGTTATTCATACTCCTTTGGGCTCATACGATAATGTGGGCGGTTTGGTAGGGCAGCTCTTGGAACCAAGTCAATCTGATATTGGATGTCGTGCAAGGACATCAACCCGGTTAGTAGTTCTTCGAGAAATGCCTCTCTGAACTCTGTTATCAGGTCCTGCATAGACTCAGGAACCTTCTCTGGCTGTTGTTGATCCTTGTCGAGTTGTCACTTGCTGCCAAGCAGTTCTTGCTTCTTTGCCACCAAGAAATAGACTATACCGGACTCCACTATTTCACTTACAAACTTTTGTCTGGTCAACAAGTTGGGGTTCTTCTCGGATACCTATTTCGGAGTATCCTCCTTGGTCGGGTATATCACAACCTTCACATTATTTGACATAAGACTGTATGTCACGACCCATCCCTGATAACTTATAAGACAGTCATTAAGGGATAGGCGTGTGGCCAAGCATCTACTAACTCAAACCACTAAACGACAAACTGAAATAAAATAAAATACTCCACTGATCTGGTTATAAATTTCAGATGATACAACAACTCAAAAGAAAATAAAATACAACTCTGGCTCTTGCCTGATACAACTCAACAACTGCTGCTACAACAACTCTGAACAACAACAACAACAGGGCTCAAGGCCAAACAACCCTACTACAACTCGATAAGCAGAACAGACTCAAAGCTGAGAGCTAAACAATCTCTCAAAAGAAAAGAGTAAAAAGACTCAACTCTACTACAACACTACGACTCAACAGCTGGACTGAACTGAACTGTAGACACTAGCCTCCAAGCACCTAAAAGAAAGAGCACAAAAGTACATCAGCGACGACGGCTGGTGAATACAAATAGAAAAGCATAATAAAAATAAGTAAAAATAACTAAGGATCACTATTTTCAAACATGTGCCTTTACTTCTCAAAACTCGTCTTTTAATCATGAAAACCTTTGCTTTTAAAGTAAACTCAATGCCTTAAAGATATTTCCTAAAACACTTTCAATATTCTATTTCCAAAATCATTTATTTCCAACGCACACCAAAATATCCTTTTTCTCTTTACTGTATTTTCAAATACCATTAACTTCCATATTTCTTTTAAGCGTTCCTTCCAAAGATCCACATCATCCATCATATATGAGATATTTCTCATTTCATATCACAACCCATCTCATCAACTATTATAGCCAAGGGTCATTAACTTCTGCTGACCAGCGTTTTGACAGATCTATTACCTCGTACATCATTCCCGATAGGTACAGGGGATATGATTCAAGGGCCACTCGTAATATGTCCCAGTGGTAGGGAACAGTAATCGCTCATACATTTGCCTTGGAGCTAGGCACATCCCTACATTAGCCTTGGGACTAGGCTCACGTCCCTATATTTGCCTTGAGACTAGGCACACCCCTACATTAGCCTTGGGGCTAGGCTGCAAGGCTATGATAGCACATCAATGTTTTATGAACATTCCTTTCAAATCTTATCTTTCAAAATATATTTCTCTTTCAAAACACATTTCTTCTTCCAAAACTCTTCTTTCAAAGCATTCCACATTTCCTTGTCAAAATATCATTTTATTTCAAAAACCCATAATATCATCTCAAAACACATTTCTTTTCAAAACATCCTTTCGAAAACTCACATTTCCTTTGAAAACACTTTGTTTCGTCAAACACCTCAAAACAACACCTTTGTGACATTTTCTTAAAAATCATAACATTTTTCAACTTATTTTAAGAATCGTTTCAAAACCTCTTTTCTTTCCAAAACTATGTGATCCATAGATTTTATCACAATTTCACAACATCTTTGGAAACACTTACTTTTTTATACTAGGAATAGTAGTATCCTATCTATATTATACAAGTCTATAGATGTACTCACCTTTTTGACAAAAACTCCAAAATAGCCCACCGCCTCACCAATCACCTAACAAAAGCCAAAATATGCTTTCATAAGAAAATGATCTTTTCCCAATAATTATTTACAACTTAAAACCACAAAAATCCTCTTCTCTATAATTTTTACAAAACTCAACATTTTTTCCGAGACTAAGATATCGGTATCTTAGCACTGCTAGATACCGGTATCTTCAACGAGCCCAAAATACTCCTCCAGATACCGCAGATAAGGATACCGATTTCTTGGGTTATCCCAAGATATCGGTATCTTGAACAGTAAGATACCGGTTTCTAAAGACTTCACAAAGATATTGGTTTCTGACAGGGGTTTCTAGGTTCTGGACCAAGACCAAGATATCGGTATCTTGATGACCAAGATATCGGTATCTAGGTCGTCTTCTCCAAATTTTACAGATTTCGACAGAATGTTAGGGTTTGCCTCAAAATCGATTTTTGTCAAATTGGGCCATCAAACCTTAACCAAAATTCCCCAAACTTTGAACAGATGTTATTTAATTAATCTAGAACAATATAGGCTAATTAGATTCGGATAAGATTACCTCAAATGAGCGAATTTAAATCCCAAAGATCCACCGAGTGGGTTTCTCCCTCTTTTGCTCCAAATCCGAAATCGACCTAGCAAATCAGAACCAAAACTCCTCAAATTTAAAACATAGAGACTAGGGATCATTTGCTACACAATGGTATTCTCAGAATTTTGATTGGTTACCTCAAATGACGGGAATAAATTCTAGAAGTATTGACGCAGCCTTAGATCTTCAAACCCCTATTCTCTGATCTTCATCTTCAACCTTCAACAATTCATACGATCAGAATCTCACACTCACACAAGCCTTCTCTCACAACTCTCTCTCACTCCAATATTTGTACAGACTTAAGCATCACTATATTTTCAACCCATCCGAAAACTACAATGCACTTATATATAACACAATCATCCGTTAATTCCTAGGTTACCCTCTCAATCAATATACAAACGGTTCCCCATATTTTACTCTTGGTTTTGGGTCAGTCAACATCTGGTATAAGTATTTCCAATGCGTACATAAATATCCTAAATCCCAACACACAACCCTTCGTCTTCTCCGTCGTGGACTTTTCTGAACGAGCTTCAGATACCGGTATCTTGTAAATCAAGATATCGGTATCTTAGACATATTCCAAGATACCTCAAGAAGAAACCAGTTTCTGGGGTCCTGGTTGCCCAACCTACCTAAGATACCGGTATCTTGACATCCCAATATACCGATATCTAGGACAAAATCCCAAAATTCTTATAAAAATCCTCAAAAATTCCCAGACTTCCTTAATCATTTTCTTAAGCCCACAATTATTTCTAAACCTCATTTATTTAATATTAATCTTATTAAACCACAGAACAGGTATTACACTGTAGGTGTTTTCGGCCATCATGTTGTATGGCATGATCAAATTGCTAAGGTCTTCCTAACAAGATATGGCAAGTATCCATTTCCACGACATCACATCATATTTGATCTTTGTAATTTGTCCTAATGGATAGAGAAACTAAGCAGCATCTTGACACGGTTACCTTCTTCCCTTCTTGCAACCAGGTCAGCTTGTACGGGTTGGGGTGATTTTGAGTTTCTAAGCCGAGCTTCCGAACAGCTTCCTCGGATATTACATTCTCACAGCTTCCAGAGTCTATGACAAATCGGCACACCTTACCGTCGACCGTGTATCTGGATTGGAAGATGTTATTTCTCAGCCAACCATCCCCACTAGCATCTCAGAGTGTAGGGTAAGCTCAGTGGACTACTAGTAATGGGTCGCAGTCCCAAGCAACATGCTCATCTTCTTTGTCCTCTTCCCCGATTAGCTCTTTAGTTGGATCTGTCTCATGCTGATCCAGCTCTACTCTTACTAGACACTCATTATCAATGAAAAAGCCCTTATGTGCGGCAGGCTTCTTACAATCTGCAAATCTGTGGCCAGGTTCCCCGCACTTAAAGCAGCGACCTGCACCGCTAGCTATGGGCCTCATTGGATTTGGAACGGGTGCTCGGCTAGGCATAGTCCGGCTACTGGACGCCGTCTAGGGCTGAGCAGTCGAACTCCTCCTCGTCTATTTCTCAAGTTGTAAGGCCTTTTGGTGCGTGTTAGATATAGAATATAAATCAAACATATTCAATGTATCCTGGTAGTGCATTTGTAATCCCCCAATATAGCGATATACCAACTGGTCATCTATCTCGCTGAGATCATTACGAGTCATCAATTGCTATAACTCAGTGGTGTATTCATCCACTGTCTTCGCACCTTGCCTCAGGTTCTAAAACCTCTGGTACATCACTCTAGAATAGTTGTGGAGAAGAAATGCCTCGCGTAAGTGTTTTTGTAGCTTTTCATATGAGTCAGTCTTTCGTTTTCCCATCCGTACGCGATTGACCTTCAGTTGTTGCCACCACGCCGCAGCCCTTTCACAAAAACGTGTATCCACGAGGGGTACTCATTTGTTGTCTAGCACCTCTTTAAACTCCAAAAATTTTTCGACGACAAACAGCCAGTCTAGGAACCCCTCAGACTTCATCCTACCTTGGAACTCTAGGATGTCTATTCTCAATCCTGCCTCCCACTGAGGCAAAGCGACCGGAGTTTCTCGTTCCTCCCTCTTGTATGGAAATCGTGGATGTCTATCAGGGGCTCTTTCTAGTTTTTCCCCAGCAAAGGAGTTTTCGTCGTCATCTCTGTCAGTGTCATCTAACTCTTCATCTTCCTCCATACGAGGATTGGGATTTTGTTGTGGTCTGGGTTGTAGTTGTGGTTATAACTAGATCTAAATGATAGGCATACTTGCCACTAGATTTTCCACCATCTGTTATAGCCTATCGGGTCTGTCTTCTATAATCTCCTAGGTTGTCTTCTTCTGGGTGCCATTGCTTCAAGGATTCAAACTTGGAGCTCTTATACCAACGGATGCAATGTGGTATTTGTGTAACTGGATAAACAGAGTCAAATTGTTGATTCCGAAGAATGCTAGTGTGATTCTCTTCTCTAGACATGTTGATTCTATTGAATACCAAGTGTAAAGGCTCTTAATCTTGTTGATTCCTAAGAATACCAGGACAAAAGCTTCATACAATCTATTCATAAGAACACGGATTGAATGGGAAGAACAAGCAAAGCTTGAGTAATATTCTTAATTCAACAACTGCCCCACAACAATGACTATCGGTGGATATAAATAGGGCATACGAAAACCCTAAAAGAAAAAAAACAAACCCTAGGTCTATAAACAAATCGGTCCAAAGAGAAGGGAAATAAAAAGAACCCAAAACATGATGGACCTAATAGAAAAGGTTTGAAAATAAAAGGACAAAATGCCAGCCCATTTCCCTGAGCTGGAAGATTCAGTGCCACACAGAGCCTGCGCGGCCATCTAGAGGTTCCTCGAGCACTGGAGCTCGGGAATATTTTGTTTTAGCTCCCCAGGTAGTCGAAAGTGATTGTCTATGTATCACCCCAAAATTTTAAACCATTTTTTGAAATAATTGTATTGAGCAGGATAGTAAATAATAATAAAGTACTACTACCATCCCCACATCATTTCTGATAAAAATCTAGAGGGGGGTGAATAAGTTTTCTGATTTTTATGGCCTTTTAAATCTTTTTAATTACAAACACAAAAGAGTAAATGATTAGTAATATTAGATGAACAGTAAAGTAAAGCTGGAGAGATAATAGTGAGAGAGAGAGAGAGAAAGAGACAATTGTATACAGAGATTTTTATAGTGGTTGGACAATTGCTTAATCCACTCTTCGGGGTGGTTCCTTTTGGGAGCACCCCGGTATCCACTATGTAATCATCGTTACAACAAAAGAGATACACACACGCCTGTCTTCCTAGCCTAACCCCTGCAAACTAAGATAACCTCTATCTATAGAATAAACACAAATCCTATCTTCCTAGCCACGCAGTCTAGGGTACTCTCACCCAAGCTGCGCGCAGAGCCCGACTATACTACACGCAGAGAATAGATTTTCTCCGCATGTGATAAACGCAAATCCCGATTGTGCTAAACACAAAGCACAGATTTCCTAACACACTGCTCACTGATAAAACAAAATAAATGCTCAGTGCCTATACACACTTAGAACTCTACCCGAGGGCTTTAGCTCTTTCCCAACTGAAAGACTGCATAGTGGATATAAGCTCGAATCTCAATGGGGTAGGTATTTTTGCTCGTGCTACAGTGTATGGCAAATAATAGAATACCAAGTGATGTGGTACAGTGAAAACCACACCCCTTATCAATAACACTCTCAATAGATAAAATCAATGATGCTCAGGAGAGTGCACATAGTAGTACGGTAAAGTACTACCAGACGCTATAAATATTGGCGATGAAGAGTCCTATAAGGATACTTATAAAGAAGTATCTTCTAATTTCTCAAGTTGCCAAGTCCTATCTATTACAGATTACAACTTGAAAATCCTACTACGAGATAGGTTCTAGAAAATGAAAGCATAAAGACAACTGAGACTAAAAACTAAATAAGGTGCTTGGCCCAAATGTTGGAAATTGTCAAAACTTCTAGCTCAAGCTTTTAGTCTTTATCAAAATCCTCCTTGCTAAGATACCGTTCGGTGAATGCTCAAGGTAGGATACAATCTGGATCCTTTGTTAATCATGTTTCTTAATTGCACATACAACAACTGATTAAATGCAACGTGTGGCAGTAAGAAATAAAACAGTGAAAGCGCATATAGTCAATAACCTTAAAATAGAGATATGCCAAATGTAAGCTCAAGGGATATTCAACTACACCACATGCAAAGTGTCCAGACTATAAGTATAGTGACTGCAACAAATCTCTCTAAACAAGTGATATACCAAGTAAGGCACAAGAGATGACAAGTTTAGTAAATCAGTTCACTATTGTGATTATTAGGGCAACGTAGTTTGGATTTATCTTTTAAGCACATGTGACTATAATCTTTGGCATGCAATATATTTCTTAAGTTTAAATCAAATCGATGTAAGCATGTGAGATGATCAAGTATATTATGCCAAGAATATTTTAAGCACACATTCTCTAGATATATATTCTACCAAGGAAAGATTAAGAGGTGTTTAAGTGTAGTTATGCCAAGATTATATTTTAAGCCTTATAATCACACACTCTAAGAAGTTCTACCAAGTGAAGAATGGAGAAGTGTGAATCTTCTTAATCCCAAATCAAGTCAAGTCAAATATATTTCTGCAATGTTTTTCTTATGTCAAGATTAAGTTTAATAGAGTTCATACAAGTATTCAAAGAGTATGTTCTTAGAATCTAACAACTTATTAGATAAACCAACAAAGGCATGCAAACTTGAATGAGCATGCAAGCATAATCATGGCCAAGTGTAATAAAAATGAAGCACATATGAAAGATACCAACTACTTGAGTTAAGAAAGAAATTACCAAAAAGTAGCTTGGTTCAAGTAGAAGTACGTGTTCCCAAGGATGTGAATTAGTGGAGTTTGAAAGGAACAAATGCACATATTCCCTTACTTTGACTCTTATTCACAGAGGCTTGGGTGAGGGAATTGGCTCACTGACTTGGAAGAAGTATTCACAGAATACTTCTCACATACTATTTTTTCTTCAAAGGAGCTAAGGGAGTAATGGATCCTGTCTTCCACACTTTCACTCACCCATTCTAAAAAAGGGTTTTCTTACCAAAAGGATTCGGAGAGAATGGAGGCACTCAACAATGGCAACAACTTCTTCTTCAACACACACACACTCTTACACTCTCACAAAGGATTTGACTAGGATAACTTAGAGGAAGGTGTAGTGGTGGTGGCTATTGGGATGCTCTCAAAGACTTGCTTGTTTCTTCCTTAGTTGTTGCTCTCTGTGTCTCTGCATTTTTCACATATGCCAACAGCACATATATATGACAACAGAAAAAAACAAGCCAATGGGCAAAATAAACTTCAAAGTAAAATTGGTTTGAAGTCTGAACCAGGTCAAGGTCTGAATCAATAAGGGTCTGCTCATTACAGACTGATACATCTTAAAATGTGAAATGACTTCAGACTTGCACTTTGCCTCAGAGGAAGTTTTTGGCCGAAAATGGAAGGAAGACAACGACATTTCAATTGGATTTAGTTAAAGAAATTTTGACCAACAAAAACCTTCCAAATAATTTGTATATGACCATTATATATCATAAACTTTATATTACAAAACAATTTAAATATTTAAGGACGCAAATCATCAAACCTAATTTGCGATTTCAAAATCTCCGTAGACTAGTAGATCGACCGGCTAATCCACCGGTGGATTCGGTCCTAGGACCGGTGGATCCAGTCCTGCAGCCAGTCCTGCTGACGGTGCCCAGATATGTGAAGCTTGAGATCTTAGCTTCAATTTGATATATTATGGGTCTCCTAATTCGATTGTTTGGTCATTCAATTTTCCATTCGCCCTAGGTCTATACCTGGAATGAATATTCTACCTTCTGAAAATTCATATTAGACAAGAGGCTTGGTTAAAGTCATTGTTCATTTCAAAACTAATTTTTTTATTTGACCTTTGAATCATTTCCAAGACCACTTTAACTTCTAACTCCCAAATTTTGATGCAAATTCATTCTCTATAACTTTATGCAAAGTCTTTCAAATAGCTTAATACATATTCATATCATAATTCATATCCATTTTTATTTCAAGGATTCTTAGACAA
>NMUG010001800.1:0-17090 GCA_002855965.1 Monotropa hypopitys | reverse complement strand
GGCCGAGCCTCCGGCGATCATCCGCCAGGCTTCTGTCGGTCCTGACACAATACCCTCATGGGTTCGCCCCTTGACCGAGCCTTCAGTAGTCGTCTGCACCGGCCTCCGGTCAAGGATTTTCGCCACAATGGCCGAGCCTCCGGTGGTCATCCGCCAGACTTCTGTCGGTCTTGGCACAATACCCTCATGGGTTCGCCCCTTGATCGAGCCTTTAGCAGTCGTCTGCACCGGCCTCCGGTCAAGGATTTTCGCCACAATGGCTGAGCCTCCGGCGGTCATCTGCCAGGCTTCTGTCGGTCCTGGCACAATACCCTCATGGGTTCATTATTCCTGGCCGAGCCTTCGGCAGTCGTCTGCCAGGGCTCCCGTCCACCAGGATGAAGGAACCAGAGACCAGGCCACCGGCAGTCATCTGTCAGGCTTCTACTGGTCTCATTCTACTGGATAAGACGTCTGGATCATTTTAAGAAGACTGGTAAACCCCTTGACATGTCCGGAGGCCAACTGTTATAAAATTTTTGTGCAACAAACCAAGCATGAAAGGCATTCACACATTTCATTAAGAAAAGAGTGGATCAACGTCCGGAGGATGACAACAAAAATTTTTTAAAAAACAAAGCAAAAGAAGAAGAAGAAAAGGAAGCCTTCAGTTCTGCGCCGAATGGTGCTCCTCTTCGTCGGATTCTTCCTCTTCTCCTTCTTCGTCATCTTCTTCGACCTCCGGGAAGGTCTCCTCAATGGGGATCAACGTCACCTCCACCTCTTCGACGTACCTCCGGGCGGAATGAATTTCAGGGACGCCTTCTTTCTGTAGCGCCAGGTCATATCCGTCCCGGTGGCCTTTCGTATAGCCGGGGGTGTAGCTGTTTTTGTGCTGCACAATCACTTGTTCCCGACATTGCTGCCCGAAGGTCTCGCGGGCGTCCGCCAGGCCTAGCCCATAGCCGGTCCTATCGGACGCCTTGGCCGAATCCACTCCCTTCTTCTTCTCAGCATCCGGCTTCTTCTTGTGAGAACGCCTCTCATGCTGGAGCGTCTTATTTAGATCAGCCTCCCTCTTCTTCCCCTCCTCCAATGCCTTCCGCAGGCCTGCAATCTCGGCATCTTTTGCGTCCGCCTCCTCCCTCAGTCAGATCCTCTCGCTCGCAGCATACATAAATTTGTCATAGACAGTAGAAAGGCAAGCGAGGCCCTACAAAAAAAGGGGGTCAGCAAATGGCATGAAGTACAGAGGTTCGAAATGATTGGCCGAAGGTAATACCTCAACAAAACAGGAGAAGCCCTTCTCCACCCTTCCAACATAGGTCTCCGGCAAAGAAGCAGTGTTGCCCGGAGACTCCATCATCTTGGAAAATCGCACCCCCAGCTCGTTGTGCGCCACCACACTGTCGGCAGCCATCACATTTGTTCCATCCGGCCAGGTCAACTGTGGTTGCCACACCTCATCAGCTTCAACCGACCGCTTGCCGCGGTCTCCGACAGAGAATGAAGAAGTCCTCCCCTGGGGCTGCCGGGTCTACTCCTCGGTCACCACCACCGGTTCTTGGGCTCCAGACGCAGCCAGAGGAGTCCGGGAGCCATCACCATCTCCAGCCGAACCAAGAGGTCTTGGGGTCGCAGGAACACCGACAGGAATGCCTCTGGAAGAGGTGCCCTCCGTCTCTTTGGCACCCCTCTTCCTCTTTCTGACATAGTCACCCATAAGGGGGGCATCCTCTGCCTCAAATCCCTCTCTAATCGGCATCTATGAAGATTTCGTCAAATTGGCAGTGGATCGGCGAGCTTCTCGCTTTCTTTTATCCTCGAGAAAGGACAGGTAGGATGGCTGGTACTCAAGACTCATAGGAACGTCCCTGTGAGGAAGTGCCCGGAGCACAGCAAGATGACTGGTATCGGCTCGGTTCTTTAGCCGGAGAGTAACCTTTGAAAGAGATGCAAAACAGAAAGTGTAATCAGTCGGTATAGAAGACATCAGATTAAATGAAGGCATCAAGACTCAACAGAAGGCTTACCGAGCAACCCCTTAGCAGTCGGTATGGTATTGCTCCCATTGACCGGGCTATTATAGCCTCCGGACACTACTACATAGACGTCAGCCCATTTATCAGAATCCGGTAGACGGGTGAAGAGGTCTCCGGATCCAGACCAAGCACTCAAAAAATAGCGCTCGGATTTCTTATTCTGTGAAAGTGTGAACAGGACAAAGAGATCTGCAACAGTAAAGACAAGGCCCTGGGTCCAACACAGCTTCCTAATGCATCTGACAACCCTATATGTGTTTCCAGAGAGTTGGGCTGGGGAAAGCCCATACTCACACATGAGGTCCCTTATGAACTCATTAACAGGCAGCCGAAGGCCTCCCTCGGTGATAGCCATGAGGGGAATAGAGACATAAGCATCGTTGTATGGTACTTCCCCCGGCTCCTAAAGAAGCTGCGTCGTGACATCATTGGGAATGGCATACTTCTTCCGAAAGTCATCCGGCAAAAACACTCCGGTCTTAGAGTATCGCAAGTATGGGCAATATCTTTTGCCGGAGGGTCCAGCTTCCTCTACTACCTCAGCGACAACCTCTGCAGGTACAACAGAAGCTGGCGGGTAGTGAACGTCCACTGGTCTTGCCGACTCAACAACCTCGTCGGCCTCAACCCTAGCACTTGGAGTAGACGACGACGATTCCGCATCGATTTGAACATCAAAGCTCATTTCCAAATCTGAGCCAATCTCCACATCAGAGCCGGATCGGGTGTCGTCGGAGTCTGACATCTTCTGCTCACGTCCTACCGGACAATCAAAACGAAAGTTAGAGGGCGATAGATCCCCATGCTCGGGGCTTGCGCCGACTCTACTTACCCTCCACCAAAGGGCTTGAAACCCAGTCGGCGCAAGGGGATGACCGTCCGGCAGACAGGCAGTCGGACTAACGAATCTCCCACCGATCGGGCAAGAGACCGCTCTAATGAAGAAAAGAAATGCATAAGTTACTAAGGTCCGGACAATACCTGAAAGAAAACGAAGAGAAGGGAGACTGGGAAGCTTGAGAGAATCCGGAGGCAAGGCAATCGTCTGAAACAGGAGTCGAAAAGCAGAAATCGCAAAGTAAATGCTCCAACTACCAAGTGTCTGTATTTATAGACGAGGGCAGGAGGCCAGCTGCCTCGCACAGACCCCGAAGCAACGGCTCCAGACAATTAAACGACGGGTGCGGATATCGAAGGGACGTCCCATCCGCACCAACACCTCCAACCAACTAGGAGATAACACGGGGACAATTTAGAAGCGACGGTTAAAAAAGCAATCATTGTAGTCCAGGGACGCGCCGGACAGTGCGCGTGCATCAAAACCCTCAACTCTCTAGCTTCTGGATAATAACAAAGCCTCTGCAACCTTATTCAACAACCGACCCCACGGACCGATCAGCGTCCGACAAAAATGAATCAATCCCTTCCAACGAATTAAAAGGAATTGATGGGCTATTGTGGTAGCCGGACCGTATTTCTATTGGGCCGGACCCCACTATCCGGATCTACTCACCTATCCGGATCCAGTTCATACATCACAGAGCAGTTCAGGGCCATCGGCCTCACGGACCTCCGGACATACACTGCTGTTGGAGGACAGAACCGTCGGTTCATCATGTGTTCTCCAGCAGCCTAAGCAGTCTCACCAGACACCCGAAGGAGCCAAGGCGGGCCGGCCGTGCGGCCTCCTTCAACCTCCGGCATACCCATCCGGACGTCAAGGAAGCCCAGGCGTCTCCGCTCCCCACTGGGAGAAGGAACAACTTCCACCGACGGAAGGTCCTATGCCGGAGGAGTCCACCATCGGCAGCGACAGGGAACAGCAACCTCCAGCTGGTGGCATACGGGTCGGCCGTACAACTGCTGATGTGGCTCGGGTCGGTTCAGCGGCCCATCAGCACAATAGGGCTGACATCAGCACCAGGCCTCCACCCATGCGCATCGCACACCTGCTCATTTGGCGCCAAGTCAAGGTGTACTATAAATACCCCGTTATTGTACTGTTCACGGGATCTGACTCTGGTATCTCTCCAACTGCTCTTTCAACTTATAGTTTTCTCTCTCTTACCGTCGCTGACTTTGCCATCGGAGGCCCCTCTCGGTCGCTGCCGACCGGTGGGCACTGACCCTTGTGTTGCAGGAGCGAAGCAAGTGATCCCCTTTTTTTCTTATAGGTGACCGCTCGTCCATCCGGAACATTCCACCCAGTTGTCCGGCCAGCATCCGAAGGACCCGAGGTACCCTCCAGACTTTCAGTCACCACAACATATGTAAAAGCATGTGATGCGTGGGGTTTGGGAGTATGTGTTTAGGGGTTGGACCCTTGTTTCTTGCAAAGTTAAATTCTTGCATGTTTTATTTAAATCTCTTGCAATTGTAAAATCAATATATCAACTTCACTCTCTGGTTTCCTTGTATTTTTATTAAATGCTTGGAAACTAGGTCTTGGAGCTAGCGGTCCACTACGTAGCTTGGAGAGATGATTGATGAAGTATAGCTTTGGATGGATGGCTTTGAGGCATAGCAATGAAGAAGCGGTACTTGGCTTGTGTGCCAGGATGTTGGTTTAGAGGAACTATTTTCTTTTGATAATACTTTTACTTTTCCTTCTAGTACTTGTTCCTTAGAAGCAATTTTGGTACTTGTGGTTTTGTTAGAAGAAAACTACGTTAGTTGATGTTTTGTTTTATAATTGATGACTCTTGGGTTTAAATGATAAGAAAATTTTTATTTCCGCATAATATTTTAGTCATTTTGGTGAGGGATGTTACAACTTGGTATCAGAGCTTAGGTTATAGGATTCGTATAAAAGACCTTGTATGAGGAATCTTATGATACTAGAGGTGTGGGATTGAGGAATGTGACTTGATGGGTTGAAGTAGTGTTTTGGGACTATTGTGTGTGTCTTTGACACCTAATAGACGCGCCTCGAAATCTAACTAGAAGGACGCCTGATCAACGTTCCCTTCTAGTGTGAAGTCTTAGAGAGTTGAACAGAAAGCACAATATAACAAAATGCTAGGATGTGGTGTTAGTGGTGAGGAAGCTAGTAGTGGACCTTAGGGTGTCAAGTTATGCACGTAACTATTTGAGGTGTGTATCTAGTGTGTACGTATTTGGCATCTAACTCTTGTTTCCACCGTGGTTGTTTCTTTATGTTGTGATTTTCAGAAAGATAATGGAACAAAATAACCAAGTTTTGGAAGAGAAAGCAAGCGTGAATGGAGGAAATCCTAGGGAAGGTGTTCCACCGGTGATACCGGAAGATGCGAGAATGATGGCGGCTATAACTTTATTGGCTGAAAATCGGAATGAGTTTATGCAGTGGAACGGAATGCGGAGAGAGGTACAAACACTGGACTACTAGAGAGGTTTAAGAAACTTTGTACGACTGTGTTTGAGGGATCAAATGATCCCAAGATTGCAGATGAATGGCTAAAGGAGGTAGAACTAGTATTGGATACAATGGGAGTCGTAGGAGATCAAAGGGTGGTATTAGCCACTTTTCTTTTTAAAGGAGAGGCTAGAGATTGGTGGAATTCTGTCAAAAGGGCTGAGGGAGTACCGACACTTAGAGTTGAGACGGGTGATCTAAGAGCGATTGCTTGGGACAGATTTATTCAGGTTTTCAATGAACAATTATATCCTAAGAGTTTCAAATATGCTCAGGAGATGGCTTTTACTAACTTGAGGCAAGGGAACATGTCAATGGCGGAATATGAGGCAAAGTTTACAGAATTGTCTTAGTATGCACTGGATATGGTAAATACTGAGGAAAAATGATGTAAAAGGTTTAGAATGGGGTTAGCCAATTTGGTGAGTTCGAGGATGTTGACTTTTAGAGAGAGGAATTTTGCAGACTTAGTGGACATGGCTAAGAGGATGTGGTCTGATATTCAATCGTTTCGGACAAGGGAGGAAAATAAGAAAAGACAAAGGTTTAACCAAAGTGGGAATTCGAAAGGGAGCGGTTTTAAGGGAGGAAATTCCAATTCGGGTTTTAGTAAGAATTGAAGTGGTGGTGATAATGGGAGTCAAAGGAGTGGGTGGAATGGGAAAAAGGAAGAGAGTGTTAATCGACCTGCGGGGTCTAATGGGAAAGACTTTTCAAAGAAATGTTTCAAGTGTGATTCGCCGAATCACATGGCTAGAGATTGTGATACAAATGTGATAAAGTGTTTTAGATGTGGTGGTTTGGGGCACAAGTCTTTTCAGTATGAGCAACAACCGATGCAAGGCCATGCAGTATCAGTGGGAAGTGCAGCTGGGGGTACAAACAAGAATGCAGCAGAGCAGGCATCACATGGCAGAGTTTTTGCGTTGGACAAACAAGCAGCTCAGGCTAATCCAGACATGGTGACAGGTACTATCCGTATTTGTAACATATATGCTCGTTTCTTGATAGACTCGGGTGCTACTCATTCTTTTGTATTGTCTACCATTGGCATGCGTATGGGTAAAATATTGTCACTACTTGATCACACACTACTTGTGTCTATACCTATGGGAGATGTACTTGCACTAGATTCTCATTATCCAGGTTGTGATATATGTGTGGAGAAAGAGGCTTGGAGGGTAAATTTGATACCTATAACTATGATAGACTTGGATGTAATATTGGGAATGGACTTTTTGTCTACTTATTATGCTACCATAGATTGTGTGAGAAGGGAGGTGATTTTTCGGGTTTCGGGAAAGGTAGAGGTAAAAACTTATGGAGACAGAGTAGAGACCCCTAGATATATGATTTCTTCTTTGAAGGCCATGTCGATATTGAGGAACGGATGTTTGGGATATTTAGCATATGTGATGGATTTGGAGGGAAAGTCAAGTGAGGCCGTTGATATTCCAGTGGTGAGAGAATTCCTAGATGTTTTTCCTGAAGACCTGCCAGGTGTAGTGTTGGATAGGAAAATTGAGTTTACTATTGAGTTGATATCTGGTACGAGTCCAATATCGATTGCACCCTATAGAATGGCACCAGCGGAGTTATATAAGCTTAAGGTTCAACTTAATGAATTGATAGAGAAGGGTTTCGTGAGACCTAGTGTATCACCCTGGGGAGCGCCGATCTTGTTTGTGAAGAAAAAGGATGGGACCATGCAGATGTGTATAGATTATAGACAGTTGAATAAAGTTACAGTGAGGAACAAGTATCCGTTACCTAGAATCGACGATTTATTTGACCAACTTCAAGGGGCTTCTATGTTTTCTAAGATTGATTTACATTCGGGTTATCATCAATTGAAGGTGAGGGATGTAGATATTGCTAAGACTGCTTTCCGCACTAGATATGGGCATTACGAATTTCTTGTTATGCCTTTTGGGTTAACTAATGCACCTGCCGTATTTATAGATTTGATGAACCAAGTATTTCAACCATATCTAGATTCCTTTGTGATTGTTTTCATTGATGACATTTTGATCTATTCACGGTCTAAGGAAGAACATGAAGAACATTTGAGATTAGTGTTGCAAAATTTGAGAGAGAAACAACTTTATGGTAAGTTTAGTAAATGTGAATTTTGGTTAGAACAAGTGCTGTTTTGGAATCATGTTATTTCTAAGGAGGGAATTTCTGTGGATCCTAAAAAGATTGAAGCAGTGGTGAATTGGGAGAGGCCTACTTGTGTTACTGAGATTCGTAATTTCTTGGGTTTGGCGGGATACTATAGAAGATTCATTGAGAGTTTTTCTTCCATAGTCTTGCCTATGACTAGATTGACTAGAAAGGGGGTGAAGTTCGAATGGTCGGATGAATGTGAGTCCAGTTTCCGGGTTTTGAAAGATTAATTAGTTACGACACCTGTTTTGACGATTCCGGAAGGGACAGAGGATTTGATGATTTATAGTGATGCTTCACTTTGTGGTTTGGGATGTGTTTTGATGCAATAGGGTAGAGTTATTGCTTATGCTTCTAGACAACTGAAAACTCATGAAAAGAACTACCCTACCTATGACTTGGAGTTGGCAACCGTAGTGTTTGCGTTGAAACTTTGGAGACATTACTTGTACGAGATAACATGCGAAATTTTCACGGACCACCAAAGTTTGAAGTACCTTTTTACTCAGAAAGATCTTAATTTGAGTTAACGTAGATGGTTGGAGCTAATCAAGGATTATGATTGTAGTAATCATTATCATCCGGGAAAGGCAAATGTAGTAGCGGATGCTTTGAGCAGGAAATCAATGGGATCTTTGAGTTGTTTAGTTTGTGCACAGATTAAAATTTTTGATGAAATGAAAGGTTTGGGAGTTGATATGGCATTTGGGAAGGAAGGGGCTCTTTTAGCAACACTTGTGGTGAAACCTTTATTTGAAGAACAGATTAGAATTGGGCAAGAGCATAATCTGTTTTTGGAGAATGTTCTCCAGCAAATTCTATTGGGAGAGAAGTCCGAGTTTGTTATTCGGGGTGATGGCATGATAATGTTTGGGAATCGAATGTGTGTACCAGAAGACATGGAGCTTAGAAGGAACATATTAGAGGAAGGGCACAATTCTAGATTTGTTATGCATCCAGGAGTAACAAAAATGTATCGTGACTTGCGTGAAAACTTTTTGGTGGAGAGGGATGAAGCGAGAGATTGTTAATTTTGTGGCTAAGTGTCTTACATGTCAGAGGGTAAAAATTGAACATCAAAGACCGGGAGGGCTAGTTCAAAGTTTACCAATACCCGAGTGGAAGTGGGAACATGTGACGATTGATTTTGTTGTGGGATTGCCAAAGTCTAAGGGCAATTACGATTCTATTGGGGTGATTGTAGACCGGTTGACAAAGTTGGCTCATTTTATTCCAGTGAGGACTTCTTTCAACACGGACCGTTATACAAGGATCTATATTGAAGAGATTATTCGACTACATGATGCACCGATGTCTATTTTAAGTGATAGAGATCCAAAATTTACTTTGCGGTTTTGAGCTAGTTTGCAACAAGCCTTGGGTACCTCATTGAAGTTTAGTACCGCTTTTCATCCTCAAACGGATGGGCAATCAGAGAGAACTATTCAAACACTAGAAGATATGTTACGGTCATGTGTACTTGATTTTCGAGGAGGTTGGGATGATTATTTGCCATTGATAGAGTTTTCTTATAATAATAGTTTTCAAAGTAGCATTGGGATGGCACCATTTGAGGCTCTATATGGTAGGAGGTGTCGGACACCAACATGTTGGAGTGAAATTGGAGAAAGACAAATTTTGGGACCGAAATTGTTGCAAGTAGTGTCGGATGGGGTTAGACTAATTCGAGAAAGGCTGAAAGTGGCACAAAGTTGACAAAAGAGCTATGCGGATAATAGAAGAAGAGAGTTGGAGTTCGATGTTGGTGACTATGTGTTTTTGAAGGTGTCGCCTTGGAAGGGAGTTGTACGGTTTAAAGGAAAAGGAAAGTTAGCACCTAGATATATCGGTCCATATGAGATTGTGGAGAGAATTGGGGTTACGGTATATCGTTTGGCATTACCGCTGGAGTTATCACGACTTCATAACGTATTTCATGTTTCTATGTTGCGAAAGTATGTCAAAGATCCAAATCATGAGCTACAAGCAGAACCATTGGAGATAGATGAGGATTTGTCATATGAAGAAAAGCCAGTGAAGATTATTGATCACAAGAAGAAAGTGCTACGTTCCAAAGTGGTGCGATGGGTCAAAGTTTTGTGGCGAAACCATGGTCTTGATGAGGCGACTTGGGAAGGCGAGGAGAGCATGCGGAGGGACCATCCTCATTTGTTTAGAAGTACGTTTTAAATTTCGGGGGGGAAATTTCTAAAGGGGAGAGTTGTAATACCTGTTCCATACTATAGATTTAATTTTAAAAACAATTCAAGAATATTAGAAGTTGAAGTGAGAGTGGTGGTATTCGGTGAGTGTATGGTCATGGTATATTGAAAGTATTTTGCATGACTTTCAAAGTTCATGTTTTCCTAGTTTAATTGTTGAAGGCATCTTTCACATGTTCTATGCTATGTTGGGTTTGACATGTAATAGAACCATTCTTTTATGCATGATAAATATTTTTGGAAGTTCACTTCCTGCAGACTACACGTTAGATGTGTGAGTGAGTTGTATTAAATTACATTGGGAGAAAGCATGATATATATGTATATATGCGCCTTAGAACGTTAGTTATTGCAGACTACACGTTGAACGTAGGAGTGAGTTTCTCTGGGTAATACACCCATTTTAGAGAGGGTTCATACCCGAGATTTGGTATCCCTGTGATACACTGGATGAGTGTGCTGGGCACACGAACTATCACATGTAGTGATAGCTATTTTGAGAAGGAAAATGGAAAAAAGTTTTGAAAAATGGGCTTCGACCATATATATATATGTAAAAGCATGGGATGCATGGGGTTTGGGAGTATGTGTTTAGGGATTGGACCCTTATTTCTTGCAAAGTTAAATTCTTGCATGTTTTATTTAAATCTCTTGCAATTGTGAAATCAATATATCATCTTCACACTCTGGTTTCCTTGTGTTTTTCTTAAATGCTTAGAAACTAGGTCTTGGAGCTAGCGGTCCACTACGTAGCTTGGAGAGATGATTGATGAAGTATAGCTTTGGATGGATGGCTTTGATGCATAGCAATGAAGAAGTGGTACTTGGCTTGTGTGCCAGGATGTTGGTTTAGAGGAACTATTTTCCTTTGATAATAGTACTTTTACATTTCCTTCTAGTACTTGTTCCTTAGAAGCAATTTTGGTACTTTTGGTTTTGTTAGAAGAAAAACTATGGCACTGGGTTTCATATTCGCACTTGACGTTAGTTGATGTTTTGTTTTATAATTGATGACTCTTGGGTTTAAATGATAAGAAAATTTTTATTTCCGCATAATATTTTAGTCATTTTGGTGAGGGATGTTACAAATCCGTTTTTGCAGTATATATGTAAGCATAACGTAAGCAGTAAATGTTTTAGCGCAATATTTTTTTAGCAAAGATTTCTTTAGCGAAGCGCCCCTGTAATGTTCCTGAAAAGAAATAAACACAATATACATCACTAGTATTGGCCGAGAGACGATAGATTTTGAGTTTTAAAGAAATTTTGTTTTTCAAAAATTTTCGGAAGCCGAATTCCTTTATAGACAACCCCTAGTAGAGTTGCCAACTGTCGTGCCGAAAAAATTTCCGTCCCTTCCTTTTTCGCCTCCCGCGGGGCGGGGCGAGTCTCTGGGACGTACTATGATCTTTTCGGGGCTTAGTTGCGACGTGTAATGAAAGTAAAAATTGACGGTTGGACTTTACCGGTTTTAAAAATATTCAGACTTAACAACGGTTTTGCAATCGTCGAGATAATACGCATCCTATTATTAATTTGTTTTTTCGGAGTTGCCACTTAGCATAGAGTTGCGGTATGCCAAGTCATCAGTTTTTAATTAGAAAGGTGTCTGGGTAACTTGAAATCGAATTCGGGGATTGAATTATGAATGGAGAAAATTTTAGGCACTCTATTCGCCCTTTTGGTACTTCATTTTTCAAAAAAAAATTTATTCAACTAAAATCAATGATTTCTAGGCCAAGAGAAATAATATATGACTGATGATATGAATGAATTGAATGTGTTTTTTTGACTTCTTTTAATATTTTTCAGACGGGCTGCATTACGACCCTATTTGTTTTTTTTGAAAAAAGAATTTGAAAAAAGAATTGAATTTTGTTCTTTTTAATTGTTTTTATGTTTTTTTCAATCAGAAAGAGCTTCGCCTGTGTTTTGATTTTTTGGTTCTTTTTGTATTTTTCAGTTGAACAGAACTTTGACCGTATTTTAAAAAATGTTTTGTTTTTATTTAGAAAATCCCAAAAGAGCATCGAGTGACCTGACATGACCCGACTCACAAGACATTCTTTTGATCCAAGTCGGTCAGCTACTAGATTTCACAGAACAACTCGAATCGAGGAATTTTGTTTTTGTTTTTAAAGTGTTTTTTATTTATGAAAGGGGAAAAGATTTTTATGTTTTTCAGTCGGACAGAGATTTGACTGTGTTTTAGAAAATATTTTGTTTTTAATTTGGAAATCTCAAAAGAGCATCGAGTGACTCGGCATGACCCGACTCACAAGACATTCTTTTGATCCGAATCGGTCGGCTACGAGATTTTACCGAACGACTCGAATCGAGGAATTTGGTTTTGATTTTAAAAGTGTTTTGATATTTTTCAGTCGGACGGAGCTTCGACTGTGTTTTGAAAAAAAAGTTTTATTTTTAGTTTGGAAATCTTAAAAGAGCATCGAGTGACCCGGCATGACCCGACTCACAAGACATTCTTTTGATCTAAATCGATCGGCTACTAGATTTCACCAAACGACTCGAATCGAGAAATTGATTTTGATTTTAAAGTGTTTCTTGGAGGCGAAAATGGAACCCCGATGAGAGAGAGGCTATATATATTATGTGCAATATACATAGGTATGTGTATATATAGACAGGGGTATAAGATATCATATATAAACTGAACTGATATATTCCGAGTTAGACGGCAATATATATATATATATATATATAACATACCGACAAGGCTGGGTTATTAAAATGAAAATGAAAGCGATAGAAATGGAATTTGTTTTTCATTGTGAATTTCAATAAATAAAAGATTGGCTTAAAGGCAATGGCGAACAATAGCAAACAATTTATTAATCGATTTTTACAAGTTTGATTTTGGGATATTCAATGAGCGATTTTCCAAGACATTCGATACTTGACCCAACAGCCAGTAGACTTAGTCATACCTGGGGCCGAGATATCATTTAATAAGACTTTGAAAGATGAAACTTTGAATAAAAATGGTGTATGAGCCGATATCAATATTTTTGTATTTTTGATATGAAAACGTATTTATGTTCTTCTTGTACGTGACATTAAAGTAGGCTTAGCCTAACATGTGCCAAATTCTAACGAGGAGAAGACATGAAAAACATTTTATTTATATTGAAAATGAAAGAAAGAAAAGTAAGCGATAAGAAAGCGAGAAATGGAGCGATAATCTTTCTATAACTCGACTATTTACAATTCGGGGAGATGACTTCTTAAGGTAGTTTCTTTAAGATATATTAGGGTATAGTTTTCGGACGAGGCCGATACTAATACCGAACTATAGGTTAGAATACTACCAAGAGTCTCCCAAGAATCAAGACGAGAATATAAAAATGTAATTACCGTGGAAAATGGGAAGATGTTCGACTAGGTTTGGATATTTTGCTGGTTTTCCGGTAAGAATGTTGTAAGGCTTTTGTGGTTTGGGTTTATGAACTAGGCTTTTAGGTGGATGGAAAATGGCTTGGGGTGAATGTTCTTGAAAAATGATGGGTGTTCTTGACGAAAGTAGGGTTTGGTATTGTTTATGTAGGATTTGAAATGGTTTTGGAATGATTTTAAAAAAGTTTTGGAAATGTAAAGAGGTGCTCTGCTCGGAGGGGTATGATTTTGAAGTAGAAGGGTTGCAATGGAATGCTTGGACCTTTGAAAGTGAAGGAGGTGGGTTCCTTATATAGGCTATCAATATTGCATCTATAGATGCGACAATGATGTCATCTAGCCAATGGGCTAGTGCACGAGCAAGTGGTTGGTTTAGATGTTTTGGTCTCTGGATTTGAGACACTTTCCAGCCCATTTCCCTTGGAAAATTAAAAATTAATTAAAAGAAAATATCTAAAAGTAAAAAAGTGATCCCGGGCTCTGAAATTCATCCGAAGCTTCTGTTTGCACTTGGTCGGCTTCCCATTGAACTCATTCTTTGACAATTTGAAATGGATATTGATGATCCCTGACTTGGATCATAAATATAAAAAATATCTCGTGCTTGAAGCAGACATTTTGATATTTTCTCGGAAAACCCTAGAAAATGGCTCTTTTGCTTTAAATAGAAGCAGAAGCTTTAGGTGCACCTCTTAGACTGCTCTTCTTCCATTAGATCTGTTCCACAGGGAATGTTTGTGTTTGCAGATGAGGTCCATAGAAACTAGGTTTGTCTATTTCTGAGGCCGACTAGTTGTCGCAGGAAAACTGAACAAATAGGTATTTATGTCCAACTAAATTCCGAATTTTGATTGAATCCATTCTGAAATATGATTTTGGTTGCTCGTGCGGGTTTCTATTGATTTCAGAGCGTAATGCATGCAAGGAGGAGGTTTGTGAACCGTCCGATTACTGTTTATCCCGAACTGTACTTCGTCTTGAAAATCTGATTCTGGGTAAATGTTCATTAAAAATTTATCAATGTTTGTTGATTGGGGTATTGCCTCTAGCTGACGTCGGTGCTACTAATGAGAAGTCTGAATATTTCGGAAGTGCATTCTGATCTGTCAGAAGATAGTTTTTCTAATTTCTGAGTTTTTGGTGTTGAGTCAAAATTGGGTATCAACAGTCTAACACCATCACGAGATGGCTAGAGTAATGTTAGTTTTATTTGTATATGGGTCAGTTGTTAGAAAGGTTCCTCTTTAAGTTGTTTACTTTGTAAATTAAAGTTGTTTGAAAGTATTATAGAATTGTGTTTTTATGATGGGTTTTCTTAGAGATGGATTGTAAAATTATGAGGGGATTCATGTTGTTATTGTTGTTTATTGGTTCACGTGAATGTGATAAATTTTTTAAGAAGTAATAAATATGTAAATGAAAGTATTTTGCATATTATTATGACGTCACAGGTTGGAAATGTGTGGATGATTGTCACATCCTATACTACATAAAACACCATGAGTAGTTTTATATGGTACGAGATGTGACAGTAGTGGCCGAAGAGATCTTCAAAGTTGAGGGGGTCCTCCAGGGTTTTGTTCAGCTTCACCACCCCATTATCACCATGAAGACATTCATCGTCACTTGTGATGGTGTGAGGTCAAGATGGAAGAAGCAGCATTAGAGGAGGGGTTGGAGACGACATCATAATCTCCCCTCAATGATGACAAGGATAGGAATGTGGTAGTGGTTTGGCTCTAACACCAAATCATCCATTGACACTAAAGAAACATGCATGTCGTTCAGGATGGAAAACTCCTCCCGGAATGACTTCACCGACGTGCCCTAAGAGAGAAGCATATGGTATTTGTCAGAGTTCTTCTTTGGTGCCATAATAGAAGAGACCTAGAAGAAAAACTCACCATTAGTTCCTTCGTCACTTATCATGCCCCTTCGATAGGTGCTTAAAAACACAAAAGTACACCAGGTAGCTAGACTAGAGAGGAAAGGTGGCTATACCTCCATGCTGACATGGCAGAGGAAAGAAATCACAAAGTTCAGCCACCAGAACTATGGGTGTTGCAGTTAGTGCACCACCGCGAGATTGGTTAGGAAAAGAAGAACATTCATGCAAAATAGCCCTAAAGTGGGTCGCGATCCCCAAAAAGGCTTGCGGAAACAACAAAGGAGTTCAAGGATTCATAATTGATATTTAGGTTAGGTTGAAGGTTAGAAGAATGGTAGATCAAATCGATCTTAGAAGGATCTAGGCTATCGGAAGCTGAGAAGTAGGATGTCTGGAAGTCGGAAGCTCTAAGATGCAAAAACCCTGCCTCCCCCTCACTTTGTATTTATAAGGGATAAACGAGGAATTTCTAAATTCAAATACTGACAGGGCCATGTGATTTCCCAGCAACAAACAATCCCAAGTTGCCATATGGCCAAGCATTAAATGGGAATTTGGAGCAGAGCTGTCGGAGCCAAGCCAACTCGTGCAAAGTGTCGTATCAACTATAGTACCGACCAATCATGTGATGACATATGGATAATCATTTAATATTCGGCAGTTACTTTCTTAGGATCCGGGCTAATGCATGCTAGATGTCAGATTAACTGCCACGCCGACCAACCACGTAATGACATGTGGAAATTCATTTAATATGCGTCAGTCACATACTTGGGATCTAGACCGATGCATGTTAAACGTCAGATTAGCCTCAGCACTGACCAACTTCACAACAACACGTGGCAATTTATATATTATACATGTCAGAACTTTATCAGGAATTGAACCAACACGTACGAATGTGCCGCATTTCCAAGTTCTCATGACCAACTAGAAGCTAACATGCGGACCATAGCCAAATGATAGTTACGGATGCCACGATTCACAATGACATTCTACTCGTGATGATTTACATTGGTATTACCTCTTGTTGACTAGTTTGAGTCAACCCTGCTTCAGCCGATATACCGAAGCAAGGTTGATAAACTATTGCTGAGAGTCAAAATAATTGTGACTGATTGATAGGTTCGGGTCAGGTGCCATGTTGGCACCAACAATAGAGTGAAGCACGGTGCTCCCTTCGGCCATAGTATTTATGGCTCTGACACTACTTTAGGAGGACTTCTAGGTTGGTCTGACAACGTGCCCTCGACTACAAAAATGCATCTTTCTTGGGTTCCACAGATAGCACTTTCAATGCATGTTGGCCAACATGTCAAATGATACACTGCTCGAGACTATCAGGTGCTGCCCAGCCACTCACGTGTATGCCGCCTATATCAGGTGCACTACCCCAAGTTGTCAGAACAGATGCTACACGTGTGTCGAAGCACGTATTTACCACAAGTCAATGCAGTTATATACAAGCCAAGGATTGAGGGAGAGGTATGCAATTTCTTGAACCCAAACTTTCTCAAAGTTCTCTCTCTAGACCTTGCTAACTTTACCATCAGAGGGTTCATCAGCGACATTGTCGGTAACCTAATATTTACTTCTTTTGTAGATAGGTCATCCTTTGCCTATCTCTTGCTACTTGGATTTGACAGTTGAAGGTAGACCCTCCAACAAACAATAGTTTTAAAAGAAGAGGAAGTAAGTGTAATTTTTAAAAGTTTATGGAAGATCAGTGTATTTGTTAGAAATCTGAGGAGAGGTGACTGTTAATTACCCTATTTGTTTTTAAAGTTTTATACATACGATAAATTCATCGGTTTTTCATTTTGATAAAATTTTAAATTCAATATGCGATCATGTTTTGGTGAGCATTTGCAAAGATATGGCGATCTTTTTAAATAGGACATGAACAAGTATTATTGATACACCAATCTTTTAATTAAAACGGGGACAAGTATTATTAATACGATGATCTTTTAATTAGAAGG
>NMUG010001799.1:0-17093 GCA_002855965.1 Monotropa hypopitys | reverse complement strand
GCATAATTTAGGAATACATGATTTGTTTGATTAATGGTAAGATTGATTGGGATTTTTTTAGGGATATAATTAGCATAATTTAGAAATATATGATTTGATTGATTAATGGTATGATTGATTGAGATTTTTTTCTTGATTAATATAGTATTGATCTCAGTCGTTGAATTTGATCCAACGGTCCTCTATATACTTATATGTATATGTGGGGACCACACCGTCCTTTAATGTTTAATAGATTTAAGATGACTTAGATTGGCCGGTCCAAATCAATTCAAATAGGTACGGTTTTTTTACTATTTTGGTTTGGTTCGGGTCTGGGAAATTTCTAACTAACCTAGACCAAATCGAAAACTAAAAAAAAATATTCTCAAAACTGAATCTGTTGAAAATTCTAAATGAAATGAGAAGCCCAGAAGGTTGTTTTCCATAGCGACAATATTACTGCATTTGTTGCACTAGTTTATGGAAAGACAGGGTCTTTTGTATCATTATATTAGCATTGCTTTGTTATTCATTCTGGACTATAGAAAATAATAATCCTATATATTCAGTCTTTGAGAGAGGGAGAGAGAAAGAGGCACAAGTTAATTCGCCAAGGAACTCTTTGGCGGTGTTCTGAAGTTTATGGTTCAGCCATTTTATCCTAGGACAGTGATGTCAATGACTCCTGCAACACCCTCGGTAGGAGGCAAATTATTCTCAAGGAGATTGCATTTTTTATAACTCAGGTGTCTGGGTCAGCTTACGCGCATCACGACTAGTTCTGAGGGAACCAATCTCAGCGCTAGTTACTAGAGGCCCCACTTATAGCCAGAGCTTCGCTCTGTGCGGCTGGTCCAAAGGGAAAAATGTTTCCAAGAGGTTTCGATCCTGAGACCTAGAGGATGAACAAACTCATAGGCCCCAGACAACGACCAACTCGGCCAACCCCTTTGGGTTAGGAGACTGCATTTACATGACTTGATTTGCCTATTATTTATGTCATTTCAATTCAGTTTCATCTTTTTATGTAATTCTGTAATTCAAATGTAATTCTAATTCATATTTATGGAATTGATTTTTGGATTACCGAGCATTTTTTTCGTTTTTTTCCAACAAGCTTAAGAATGATTTTAAAATCAATGTTTCAGTAATCTGGAGAACAGATTCTATTGGGGGATAACAATTGTCTTGTAGATAAGAATTGAAATCATGGACAAATGGTTATTCTGTAATTGTCGTGTCATTTCCCGAACTGCAATGTTCTTTCTGAACTACGGTGCTCAGTGTGGCATGAAGTTTTCTGTCTGAGAAGTTATTATTCTTGTTTGGGCATAATGTTTTCTATTTAGGATTTGATGGTTCCAGTGTGGCATGAAGGCTTCTGTTTGGGAATTTATGATTCCTATGCGGCTAAGTCTAGTCGTGCGCAACTGAGACTGGTCTATTCGGTTATGACAGTATATTGTCAACCAAGATGTACATCTAATTAGATGGGTTCTATGTGGCCTCTAGAGTAGTTTACTTGACATTTGCCTTAACACTGCTTGGCCCCACCTGTGGTGGATCTACCAACGTGAAAGTGATTTGCTCGGCTCCTTTGTCGTATGCTCAGATCAAGCATGTGTAACAGTTTTTTGGTCTCTAGTAGGGGTGAAAGTAAAATCGAAAAACCAGAACCGACCGAAAAAACCGACCATTCGGTTCGGTTTTCGGTCGGTCCCATGCACGTTCAGTTCGGTTTCGGTCTACAGTATGTTTTTTTCCTAGTTTTCGTTTCGGCATCGATTTCGTAAAAAAAACATATGAACCGAACTCAACCGAATAAATATATATTTTTTAAAAAATATACATATATATTTAAAAACAGTATATTTTGTGGACTGGATTTTGTAAAAAATAATATATTAAAGATGAAAAACCAAAAAAACTGATTTTTGGGCCTAAATGTTGGCCTTAACCCAAAAAAAATAAGGAAAATCGAAAAATCAAAAAACCGAAAATAACCGACCGAAACTGATCTAGACCGAACCGAATTTAAACCGAACCGAATTCGGTCGGCTTCGGTCCGTAGCATATGTGCACCGAACCGATCGGCTCGGTCTGAAATACCCCAAAAAACTGACCAACCGGACCGATTTCACCCCTAGTCTCTAGAGTGGTTTACTTGGATTCATCCTTGACATTACTCGACCATAACAAGCTGTTTGGACAAAGTGTGGATGACCTTAAGTGTTCTCCTCGTGGAAGGCTTGGTTCACTCAACCCTTGTCGTGCACTGGATTTTTAAACCATTTTTTTAATATAAAAATACATTTGTCATTAAAAACATTAGTCAGAACCTTACCACTATGGGGCATGAATGATCACCCAAGTATTCCAAAACCTTTTCGAAATGAGACTTATTGAATAAATTAAAACCTGTGAATTTTTTCTTTTACCATCCCTTCTTTTGTTCAAATATTTTTGAACTTTTTTGTGATTGTGATGATTTTCTCATCGTCATCATAAGAAGAAGATGAATTTTCCTCCTCCTTCTTTACTTGTAAGCAAGCAAAAATACTATCATGATCAAAATGTATCTCCTCTGTCAAAAGTTTGCTCATTAGTATATCAATGAAACATGAAGTAAAGTCCATAGTTTGAAGGATGATGGATGCTTTGGTCTCTTACCTTTTGAACATAGACCTGAGAATTTTTTTACGTATTTTCGCATTAGAATAGGTCTTACCAAGAGATTTCAACAAATTAATAATATCATTGAATCTAGAAAACATCCAAGAAATATTTTCATGATCATGCATGGTAAATAATTTATATTCATGAACTAGTAAATCAAGTTTAGCTTCTTTAACTTGTGAGATCCCTTCATGTGTGACAACAAGCCTATCCCAAATATCATTGGCCGATTCACAAATTGATATACGATTATATTCATTTGAACCTAAAGTACAATAGAGCAAGTTCATGGCTATACAATTTAGAACGTTTTCTTATCATTTTCATTCCATTCATTATATGAATTTTTAGGAACATGTGGACCATTTAAGATGGTTACCCATATATCATAATCGATGGATTGAATATAAACATGCATGAGATTTTTCCAATAGAAAAAATTCATTTCATCAAAGAAATGTGGTCTAGAGGTGAATTGTCATTCAAGGACACAAGAGGTTGCCATGGATCTTTTATTCAAGATGGCTGAGTCAAGAAAGATCACAAACTAATCAAAAGTATAAAGAAATGTGCTAAGCAAATAATGCACAAAATAAATATACCAATTGTTGTGAAGCAATTGATGAACAAAGTTTGTTGATTACAAAAATAGAGTACTTGGCTCTAATACCAATTGTTGGTCCATATAAGCAACCAAGAGGGGTGAATTAGTCTACCAATAATCATGACCAGATAAAAATTAATCACTAAAACTTGCAGAACAAGAAAAAAACACAAACAATATATCAAAATATATATTAATCTCAATTTAAGAATCAATGCCAAAACCCTTCTGTTACACCTAGATTATTGCAATACGACAATGGTTGAGGTTTATGGGATTATATTGATTCTATAATATTGATTGATAATATATTTTGATATTATAATATATCTCAACAATCACAAGAATGAAATTACAAGAACTAAAATGAAAGTCCAAAGAGATATAGAGAGAGAAAAGAATACAAGATATATAGTGGTTCGATAGAGCATATCTCTTTCTACCTACATCCACTTTCCAACAACGTGTGAAGTATTCCACTAACGAAAATAATCACCAAATATGATTACAAGTGCAAAGTGTGCAAGGACCTTCAAGGGTGGCCTCCAACTGTTACAACTTATACCTTCGATGGTGGTCTACAACTATTCACCTAGGACCTTCAAAGATGCCTATAACCTATCAACTAGGACCTTCAAAGATGTCTACAACCTATCACTACAAGGGTGCAACCTTATTTACAAAGTGAGAGTGAAAGAATTCTGATAAGAATTTGTGACTAACTCCTTTACAAATAATAATCAAGGAAGAAAGAGAGATATAAAATGTAATAACATAAGTTGAATGCTTTTTCTTATTCGATCTTCAATGTGCCCAGTAGGGTATGACAATGTTGAGCTCCTTGAAGATGGTCAATTAGGGTTTGATGCTTGAGAGATAATAGAACAATATTGGCTTTGTTAAATTTATTCAAAACCCCTTAAAATCTCTTTTATAATTCTACAAAAAATCAAAGAGATGTTGGAGGGCAATATAGACAGTGCACAACAATATAATATAACATAACAATCAAACTGCCAAAACAAAGGGGGATCGGTAGGCAGACGGGTAGTCCGGCCGGTGAACCGGTGCCCCAATCGGTTGGCCAAAAATGCTTCCTTCTTTGTTTGATTGCCTCCTATATATTCTGTTGACCCTAAGATTTTAATGATGTATTTTAAATAGTTTTATTCCACAAATTTCATTTATAATAAATGATTTCAATTTCTTGATTTATGCTTAAAAATTAAAAATCTATTTACTCAAGGAAATTAGTTTTAAAGCTTGAAAATGTTTATATCTTTGTGTTTCTATCAAATAATTTTATAAAAGCTAAGGAAATATGCTAACAATGTTTAAATATACTTTAAATACTTTTCTTAGGTCCCTTGTGTGTTAAAATGACTTAATTTGATTTTCGGTCACGCTAGATGTTTTTAAGACATACTTAGAAAGTGTTTAAATTTACAAGGTTTTTTATACTTACATTTTTCTAAGTAATGTTCTTCACAAAAGTTATAGAAAATTAAATTACCAAGTCAAGCGACCAAGTCTTAGCACATTCTGAGTTGCACAGAACCCTACAAGTCAACCGGTACACTAGCCGGCATACTGGTCCCATACCGGTCTTTGCAAATTTATGGAAGTAGGTTGGGCTGGCCATTTCTTGGCAAAATTAAAGTTATTGGCATACTGCCCGGTATACCGGCCGGCATACCGGTTTGAGTAAAAATCGACCAGTAGATTTTGTTCTTCTTTAAAACTAATTTTTATGCCTAACCAGCATACCGATCGGCATATTGGCCAGCATACCGGTCTCATACAGGTTGCATACCAGCCTGTGTAAAATGTACAGAAAACTATTTTAAAGTTGTTAAAAATTACCACAATGCCACTTGTCACGCCCCGGATTTTCGAACCATTTTTTTAAATTCAGTTTTAATAATAAACAGGGGATACAACTACTTGCCATTCACATACATTCAGTTGAATTTTTTATTACATCATAGAGCAGTAAAAAGGAGAAGTACAACAAAGTAAAGAGCGGAAGTGAAGTTCAAGTATTGTCCTACTACAACTGCTACAATGAACAAAGAACTGCAAGTACAAAGTAAAGAAACTACAACTAAAGGTACTGCAACTGAAAAGTAAAGTACAAGAGAGGCCACTAAAACTGGAGTAGCCGAGCCCAAGAAAATCCAGCAACTGACTCTAACTCCAAGTCCGTCTAGCCCTGCAACACAGACTAGAAAAAGGAAAAGAAAGAGAGTTTGAGCAAACCACGGCTCAATGAGAAAACCCCTAACTACTACCAAGCATGCACATGCTGTGCGTGCCTATGTATTCACAAGTAAAACGTACAAGGGTAGTAAAGAAACTAAAGTGCATGAAGTGTAAATCTAGCTCAAGGCAACCGTGACATAGGCATAATGCCAATAAAGTATGTCTAACCAAGACAGCAATACCAAATGAGTACAAAGGGTACGACATCCCAAGTCCAACAGACGCAACCTCTAATCTCAACTCAACCAACCTTACCACTAAGGCCAAGCAACTCCAAGGATCAACTAAGGATCCTAAACTAAAGCAAATCTAAGATATTCAACACTAGCTTACCTTGTGTAATTCACTAACTACCGTTATCATTACGTATTGGATTCATATACAGTTTTGGATGTTTGAGATATTCATTTCGTTCCTTTCCATCTTTCCATTCATTGATTTCATAACATGGATAAACCACGAAATCCCTAGTCAAGTACATTCTGGGTATCCTACCATTCTTGATTGATTCTCCATAGCCCATACTATGGATTGATATTGGAATTTCATCATAGTTTCATTTCTTACACAATGGATACTCCGTGGAGGCATCTAACCAAGACCCTTCCAAGTTATCCCAATTTTCCATTTATAATGTTTTCGAAGTCATATCATATTTGATTGGGTCCGGTATAGTGGTCGTCGGCACACTATCCTTTCCCCTCGTTATTCCCCAACTAATTGGGAGGGCTACGCTACGCCCCCATTATGCTCAACGTGGTAGCGTGACCACCGGGGAAGTCCAACATCTGTCTATCCAGGGAAGTACGGCCGCAACCTATTTCCACCAAACACTCCAGTGTTCCCCAACTCAAGGGATGGCCCTTGGTACCCTATGATTCCACGTTGTTAGATGATTTCATTTCGTTACAAGTTTACCAAGTGATTGATTTAAGATTTGAGTATGAGTAGTCCTCGTGGGACACATCTTCCATATTTGACATCCTTTTCGGTATATCAAACCACCTACTTAATATCTTCAATCACTAACTCAACCTTGGCATATCCAAGGGAGACAACCATCACGACAAGTCAACCTCAACCAATTTTCTCAAAACCAACATTCTATCGCAACGGGGCTATGGAAAGCCCAAGTTTACCAAAACATGAAGGGAGGGGACTTAGACACCCAAATCCCATTTCGACGCCCATTTAGTAATCTCACCGAACACTCGGCATCCCACAAGTTCAAGGGGACTTATTACGATATTGAGGAGTTATGCATCCAATTGTTCCACATACATGTCCTACGACGATTTAAATATCACTATAACCCCAAGACACGACTTAAGGTTCACAATGGAATTTCGTCAAACACTTGGTGGCCATACGCTCCAATGGTCACCAATCATCCAATAAGTCACCAAAAACACAAGTCATACCTCTCATGGGAATTTCGTCGAACTCCTAGTGGGCACAAGATCACCACTTAATTCCTTGAATTTCCTAGACTTCTCCCAACTGTAAAATCACAAGTATTTCACCACAATGTAATCCTAGGTCACAAAATGCAATCTATACACTAGGACTACCAAATCATAACCTACACACACACACATATACTCAATAATAGTTAAGAATTTACCCACCGGAAAAGTCGCCGGAGGTCGGAGGTCACTGGAGAAATCCTTAACACCGCCACGATCTAAGCCCGTCATTACGTAGATCTCCTCAAGCTCTCTAAGGTTTGTGAACGGCATTTCCTCAATCGCTGAACCAAGAATACTCTAGGAGCGGGAATTTCCTCTGATGGACGATCCAACACCATAGCCGCGTAGAGGGAGGAGAGGAGAAGAGGGTTTGTGAAGATCAAATCTTCAAAAGGTTGGTGGATTGGAGTGGATTTGAGAGAGAAGGGAAGAGTTTCTAGGGTTTTTAGAGAGAAGGGGGAGCATTTTCGGACAAGATGGAGAGAGGAAATGTTTTAATGAGCCAAAAATGCGTGACCCGGCAATTAAAACACAAAATCTGTTACCGTCGTCCGGACGAAGACCTACCATAGTCCAGACGAACACCACTATGGTCCGGACGAAGCCTTTTGAAGCACAACCCCACTCTCATGCCACCTTCGTCCAGACAGGACCAACACGTCGTCCAGATGAGCCTCCCAGAAAATGCCCGGAATGACTTCAAACTTTTCCCAAACCTTCCCGATACAACCCCAGACGTTCCCAACATGTCCCGAACATCGAATAAGCATCCTAAGGCCACGCCGTGGCCTTCTGCAAGCCACTAATGTCAATAGTGATCGAACCAACGATTGAAGAACCCACCGAGGCACCTCGCCAACACCAGGATCATATGCCGAAAAGAGAAATCCAAGACCGAGAGGTCCAAATAAGTTTAAAGCTTTACGAGATATATTTCGAGACCATGGAATTTAATTTAATAGGATTTTAGAAATCCAAGTCATTACATCTCATACCCCTTAAAGAAATTTCATCCTCGAAATGGAGTAGGGAAGAAGAGGGGATGAAACCAACTCACCCGACTAACGAGACCACGAGTTCACTCCTCAACAATGAATCGAAGTCGACACACATCTCCATAACCAATTTCTCAAGAGTGAGATCCCAACAAGAATGGGAGTGAATTCAACTAAAATGTGTGAGTTCGATACGGTTACTCGGATAGTCGGTCAAGCATGGGTACAACTTTGTTTCGACATCCTATAATTCATTCACGAAAATTTCCAAGGAGAGAGATGCAATATTCCCACCGAGTGACACCAAACTTGAGAAAGCCAACGTGCCACACAAAAGGATAAAAGGGACAACTCCCGATAGGGTGTGGTCACGCCGACACGAAAGGGACACGCCGACACAAAAATTGGTTTTGCCAAAGATACAAGAGACGGAGGATCCCATAAGGGATTAATCTCCTTAGGAACAAGAAACCAACAATATTCTTGCAACAATACTTACAACGAGGAATGAATCGGTTCTACAATTGTCAACGCTCTATCTTTTCGCTCTACCAACTCGTACATGAATATTTTTCGCATTGCTGTCTGACGCAAGCCAACAATCGTACTACGGGTACACCAATATATGAGGATATGCTAAAGACACATCGACATGCCAAGGACACGCCAAGGACACGCCAATATATCAAGGACACGCCAAGGATATGCCAACATTCCAAGGACACGCCGAGGATATGCCGACACGCGATAGACATGCCGATACGCCTTAAGACCATTTATACGAATACTTAGCAAATTATAATTTGCGATGTTACGTCATTGCACCAACACCCACGAACCAACTGAAAATATATGTGATGCATGAAAATGCTCTAAAATTCTCGAGCCAAAGAACACACCACACCAAACACACACATCCTAGTGTGGTAACCGTATGACTTTGGTGATTTGTTTTGAGATACCTCGGCCGGTAGCTCTTCTCAAACCAATTTACCAAGTCAAACGTATATCATATAACCAAGAAAGTATTCATGCACCCACACACGCCAAAATGTGCAAGTGCCAAGCCCAAACAACATGTCATGGCACTAAACTCACACCAAGTCTAGACCACAATATGCATTCATACCCAACTTCCCTACGGTCAAATGGATACATACACATTAAGTCCATGAACTTCTTGCCGACGATTAAGCAACGTTCAATGCAAAAGCACAACGAACGAAAACAGACGTTTCTAATTTTACTCGAGTCTCGCAACTAAAATCTAAACTACTAACATTCGAGCCAAGGATGCAACATCGATAGCGAGACAAGCACGAGAACACAACATCTTTCGAACATAGGAAATTTCTACCGAAGTTAGGAGCAAAATAAGATCGACAAATTCCATCCAACTAGAAGTTCGAAATAAAACTACACATTACATGGTGATTCGTAATTTGAGATGTAACTCAAACTAGACATCACAAGGAACGTGAAAGCCCCACCACAAGCACCAAGCAAGACGCAAGTCAAAGAAACATCAACCCAGAATCAACAAGTCTTACAACAGACATTGGACGGAATACAGTTTAAGTGAATCCTATCAAGGAGTCAACAAGCTCCACAACGAGCCATCAGCAAGGTACAACAAAACACTAGGTACAAAGGAGAACTCCGATTCAGTGCCAAAGATCGTCAACTGAAGATACATAAACCCATGACCAACGGCCAATGAAACACGAGACTTCCCAAATTTCCAAGACCCATTAACTTACGGTCGATGAGACGCACGACACAAAAATATGTGCCAGATGAAACAACAAAGGAGAGGTTGAAATCTCTTTCGCCACTAGAGTTTCAACACCACGTGATGGATACACCATTTGTGCTCAAAACACGACTACCAAGGAGATGGTCTATCAAGGAGAGGGAAAGGAAACTTCCGATAGGGATCACACTAGTCAAAGCCAACACTAACTGAAGGAAAGGAGTCATAATGCCACTCAAAGAGACATAAAGCCAATGGTACTCCACATGTGCTCCCTAACAACACATTATGCCAACTGAGTCAAATAAAAAGATACCAATCGACAAAACACACATGTGTCTCTACAAGAATACGATTGCACAAAGTGACACCGGTCACTTAGAAAAATTTAATGCTTGCAACGGATTCACAAGGGTGAACTTCCAATCCATACTTAACCCGAAGGAAATACACGATGGTCTAACAAGTCGATAGGCGGTAAGAGACACGCCAATAGAATTTGCAACAAGGAACATGCAAAGCGTCAAGAGTCCTACAACGCCTTACAAGACAAAGATTTGAACAAGAGGATCACTTTCGTCATCGAGCTAGGAACGATTTGAACAACGCATTTGTTCACGGCACTCACGACACAACTCGCAACCATATCACTAACTCATAAGGGGAAAACCAACACTATTCAATCAAGAGGACCTGAGCAAATACGAGAAAGATAAACAACTCTCAAGTAGCATCCAAGCCTCCACATGAGCAGTAAGCCCAAATTCCAACAAACGAACCTCTATGTCGAAGCTCTCGCGACCAACTAGTCCAAGTCAACACAAGGTAAGAATTCCAATAAGGAATCACACGTCACATCCGAACTTAACTCCATGAACTAACGAATCATGGCATCGCTAAGGCTACAAAATCCAAAACGAATGCAACTAATCCATCCTCGCAAAGAGATGTGACCAACGGGTCATACTCCTTAAAGAAGAACATTAGAAAATCTTGGCAATGCCTCAAGATTTCTATCAAATTAGAAGAGGGAACACCAACTCGGGTGGACCACAAGGCCTAACTTACCAACCAAAATACGAGTGTTCACACTTCAACACGGAAAGACAACCAATTCTGAGACTTAAACACTCCAAAGGGCACTAACAATTGCCAAACCAAGGCTAAAGTTACCCAAGTCCTAACACAAAGTGCCAACAAGACCCAAATTCTGCCTTACTAACGGCAAGACAAATGATAACCTCACCAACGATCCTCGAGCACTTCCACAAACCTCATCTTACCACAAATCACAACCTCCACTCCAGAGAAATAGAGGAGCCTAAGACCAACCAATAACCACAAAAGGTGCACCATGATCACCGAAAATGAGGACACAAGAGCACCTAAACACCGCAAAGCAACTAGGCTTGTCACAAGAGATCAATACTCGACTTCCAAAGGATGGAGAAACTCAACATTCGTGGAAGGAGACAAACATGCAGGATACCTCAAAGATACAAGGTCATGATGTGATAGAGCACATCAAGCATACAGACACGACCGAAGAATAATGTAATGACCAAGAGAATTCATGGAGACTAAGTGTCTTCCCACGACTCCAAGGTATTCGAACCGAAAGCTCTGATACCAAGTTGTCACGCCCTGGATTTTCAAACCATTTTTTTGAAATATAGTTTTAATAATAAACAGGGGATACAACTACTTGCCATTCAGATACATTAAGTTGAATTTCTCATTACATCACAAAGCAGTAAAAATGAAAAGTATAACAAAGTAAAGAGCGGAAGTGAAGTACAAGTACTGTCCTACTACAACTACTATAGTGAAAAAAGAATTGCAAGTACAAAGTAAAGGAACTACAACTAAAGGTACTGCAACTGAAAAGTAAAGTACAAGAGAGGCCACTAAAACTGGAGTAGTCGAACCCAAGAAAATCCAGCAGCTGACTCCAACTCCAAGTCCGTCTAGCCCTGCAACACAGACTAGAAAAAGGGAAAGAAAGAGAGTCTGAGCAAACTACGGATCAGTGAGAAAACCCCTAACTACTACCAAGCATGCATATGCGGTGCATGCCTATGTGTTCATAAGTAAAACGTACAAGGGTAGTAAAGAAACTAAAGTGCACGAAGTGTAAACCTAACTCAAGGCAACAGTGACATAGGCATAACGCCAAGAAAGTGTGTCTAACCACAACAGCAATACCAAATGAGTAGAAAGGGTACAACATCCCAAGTCTAACAGACGCAACCTCTAATCTCAACTCAACCAACCTTACCACTAAGGCCAAGCAACTCCAAGGATCAACTAAGGATCCTAAACCAAAGCAAATCTAAGATATTCAACACTAGCTTACATCACATAATTCATTAACTATCGTTATCATTACGTATTGGATTTATATACAACTTTGGATGTTTGAGATATTCATTTCTTTCCTTTCCATCTTTCCATTTATTGATTTCATAACATGGATAAACCACGAAATTCCTAGTCAAGTACATTCCAGGTATCCTACCATTCTTGATTAATTCTCCATAGCCCATACTATGGATTGATATTGGAATTTCATCATAGTTTCATTTCTTACACAATGGATACTCCGTGGAGGCATCTAACCAAGACCCTTCCAAGTTATCCCAACTTTATCGTACTATGGATACTCCGTGGAGGCATCTAACCAAGACCCTTGCAATTTATCCCAATTTTCCATTTATAATGTTTTCGAAGTCATATCATATTTGATTGGGTCTGGTATAGTGGTCGTTGGCACACTATCCTTTCCCCTCGTTATTCTCCAACTCGTTGGAAGGGCTACGATACGCCCCTATTATGCTCAACATAGTGGCGCGACCACCGAGGAAGTCCAACATCTGTCTATTCCCGTTGTGCATAATGTCGTGGATGGTGCGACCATCCAGGGAAGTACGGCCGCAACCTATTCCCTCCAAACACTCCGGTGTTCTCCAACTCAAGGGAGGGCCCCCGGTATCATATAATTCCACGTTGTTAGATGATTTTGTTTCGTTACAAGTTTACCAAGTGATTGATTTAAGATTTGAGTATGAGTAGTCCTCGTGGGACACGTCCTCCATATTTGACATCCTTTTCGGTATATCAAACCACCTACTTAATTTCTTCAATCACTAACTCAACCTTGGTATATCCAAGTGAGACAACCATCACGACAAGTCAATCTCAACCAATTTTCTCAAAACTTACATTCTATCGCAACGGGGCTATAGAAAGCCAAAGTTTACCAAAACATAAAGGGAGGGGACTTAGACACCCAAATCCCATTTCGACGCCCGTTTAGTAATCTCACCGAACACTCGGCATCCCACAAGTTCAAGGGGACTTATTACGATATTGAGGAGTTACGTATACAATTGTTCCACATACATGTCCTACGATGATTTAAATATCACTATAACCCCAAGACACGACTTAAGGTTCACAATGACATTTTGTCAAACACTTGGTGGCCCTACACTCCAATGGTCACCAATCATCCTATAAGTCACCAAAAACACAAGTCATACCTCTCATGGGAATTTCGTCGAACACCTAATGGGCACAAGATCACTACTTAATTCCTTGAATTTCCTAGACTTCTCCCAACTGTAAAATCACAAGTATTTCACCATAATGTAATCCTAGGTCACAAAATGCAATCTATACACTAGGACTACCAAATCGTAACCTACGTACACACACACACATACCTAACAATAGTTAAGAATTTACCCACCGGAAAAGTCGCCGGAGCTTGGAGGTCGCCGGAGAAATCCTTAACACTGCCACGATCCAAGCCTGTCATTGTGTAGATCTCCTCAAGCTCTCCAAGATTTGTGAATGGCATTTCCTCAATCGATGAATCAAGAATACCCTAAGCATGGGAATTTCCTCTGATGGACGATCCACCACCATAGTTGCGTAGAGGGAGGAGAGAAGAAGAGGGTTTTTGAAGATCAAATCTTTAAGAGATTGGTGGATTGGAGTAGATTTGAGAGAGAAGGGAAGAGTTTCTAGGGTTTTTAGAGAGAAGGGGGAGCATTTTCGGACAAGATGGAGAGAGGAAATGTTTTAATGAGCCAAAAACGCATGACCAAGCAATTAAAATACAAAATCTGTTACCGTCATCCGGACGAGACCCCCGTCATCCAGACGAAGACCTACCATAGTCCGGACGAACACCACCATGGTCTGGACGAAGCCTCCTGAAGCACAACCCCACTCTCCTGCCACCTTCGTCCGGACGGGACCAACCCATCGTCTAGACGAGCCTCCCAGAAAATGCCCGGAATGACTTCAAACTCTTCCCAAACCTTCCCGATGCAACCCCGGACATTCCCAACATGTACCGAACATTGAATAAGCATCATAAGGCCATGTCGTGGCCTTTCGCAAGCCACTAACGTCAATAGCGATCGAACCAACGATTGAAGAACCCACCGAGGTACATCGCCAACACCCGGATCATATGCCGAAAGGAGAAATCCAAGAACGAGAGGTCCAAATAAGTTTAAAGCTTCACGAGATATATTTCGAGACCATGGAATTTAATTTAAAATGATTTTGGAAATCCAAGTCTTTACAAAAATCGACCAGTAGGTTTTGTTCTTCTTTAAAACTAATTTTTATGCCTAACCAGCATACCGGCCAGTATACTGGCCAGCATACCGGTCTCATACAGGTTTTATACCAGCCTGTGTAAAATGTGCAGAAAACTATTTTAAAGTTGCTAAAAATTACCACAATGTCACCCAACGGCTATAAATGGCTAGTTTCTCATATGTGGCTATATATACATGTGTTGGGATCTTTAATATCCTAAGAGAATGCTCTAATACTTACTATATTGATATCTCTCTCAAATCTCTCTCCCATGTATTTCCACTTTGTAAAAGTTTATTTTGGAAAGGTTTAGGCTTTCATTGTAATACATTTAGAGAGAGTGTGATCTACATTATAAGGGAAGTATAAGCTTCCCATCTCCATCTTTCTATACTTCAAGAGTTAGTCAAGTTCAAGGTTGGAGCTTGCAAAGAAGATTGATAGCACCCACAAGTCTATCAAAGGTTCAAGGCACTCGGAAGCTCTTAAGGTAGATAGCACCCGGAAGACTATCAAGGTTGGACTGCACCCGGAAGCTACTCAAGGCAAAGGTTCGTGGACACCCACAAGATTCACAAGGCTAAGAGCTTATCCGGTTAAATAGCTCAAGGCAAAATTGTAAGGTTTGAATACCACCACTAAGGTAATCTTATTTTAGTAGAACCCTTATAATTTTAAGGGAGTGGACATACCTTAGGCCGTGGACAAGCCTAAGGGAACCACTATACTTCTTGTGTTCATTGTCCTTACTTTTTGCCTTGCACTTTTACTTATTGCCTTGTAATTTCATTCTTGCCTTGCCTTGGTTGTTTGTGCTTGCACCTTCATTATATTAAAAGTATTATTGAATCAACCTCTTGGAACCAAAATAATCCCGGAAACCTCAAATGTTGTCGTATTGCAACAACTTAGGTGTAACTGAAGGGTTTTGGCATTGGTTCCTTGGCCTTGATTCAAATATCTTTTGATATACCTTTTAGCCCACATTCTTAATCTTGGAGTAATGTTTAAATTGGGCATAGTTTTGACCCCCCTCCCCACTCTTGGTTGCACTATTTGTGCATATTTGCATTGTTGCCTACCCCTATATTTTAGGCCAACAATTGGTATCAGAGCCAAGTGCTCATATCTTAATCATTTAAAATATTGATATTCTCGACTTTACCGTCTTAAGCAAAAGATCTAAATGGCAACATCTCATATTCTTGAAGGTCAATCTACTTCTAGACCTCCCTTGTTTGAAGGAACAAATTTTTATATTAGAAAAATCATATGCGTATTTATTTACAATCTATTGACTATGATTTATGGATGACCATTGTTGATGGTCCTCATGTTCCTCAAACCCCTTATTCTCAATGGCTCGAAAGTGATAAAAGAAAAGTTGAACAAAATTGATGAGCCATGAATATTTTGTATTGTGCCTTAGATCCCAATGAGTTTAACCATATTTCATCTTGTGACTCCGCTAAAGAGATTTGGGATCGACTTTTAGTGACCCATGAGGGAACCTCACAAGTCAAAGAGACCAAAACAGACATCTTAGTTCATGAATATGAACTTTTTTATGTATGCTCGTGAACCTATTTTCGCTTTATTTTCTAGATTTAATGATATTGACAACTCTTTGAAAGCTCTTGGTTAGATCTATACTAATGCGGAACTATGTAAAAAGATTCTTAGGTCCATGTCCAAAGATTGGGAGACAAAGGCATCCATTATCCTCCAAACCACCAACTCCACTACTTGCCCACTTGACATTCTCATGGGCAAGTTACTTACGGATGAGATGCAACTTCATATGGATGATACTTCTAGTGATCCTCTTGAGTGCCTTAAAGCAAAAGAGGAGGATGGTAGCTCATCTTCATCTTCTTCCTCCGATGATGAAGAGATCGCCGTCATTACAAAGAAATTCAAGAAATATCTCAACAAAAAGAAGGAGAAGGAGGTCAAAAGCTCCCTGGTGATTTGCTATGGATTCAAGAAGTCGGGACACGTCAAATGTTCATGCCCTCTAGCCAAGAAGGCATCATACAAGAGTTTCAAGACGGTCATGAATAAAGCAATGATGGAAAGCTCTTCGAATTCTAGCGATAAAGAAAAAGAGGTAGAGAATCTATGTTTAGTGGTAAATAGTACTTTTGATAATTCTTTGAGTGGTGATGAGCTTCAAGAAAGCTTTGACATGTTATTATAATTTTTTAAAAAGCTCACTCACAAATACAAAGAATTAAATTCTTTTTCCAAAAATCTTTCACTTGAGTTTGATGAAATCATTAAGGAAAAAGATTTTTTGGAAAACAAGTTAGAAGAAATTAGAAATAAAACAAATGAAAAAAATTCACTTCTTGAAGAAAATGAGGAAATTTTAAAGAAAGAATTTTTTTACTTAAATCTTCCATTCCTCTTGAAAAATCTAGGATGACATGCAACTATTGCAATATGGTTAGTCATATCTCGCATGCGTGCCCTATTAAAAAATCTCATCATACTGATACTAAGAATATTAAACAAATTTGGGTTAGGAAAGAGAGAGTAGTTCATAATGTTTTACATGTTGACATGCCCAAAGTTGTTTGGGTACCAAAAAGATGAACTATCTTGTTGCTTTGGCAATTAGGATTTTTATATAACTTGTCTATACTTGTTTGTTTTTTATATCTTTTGATGATAATGTCTTGATTTGTTTTTTATTTATTTGAATCAAGTTTAGTTCAAAGAGATTAGTACTT
>NMUG010001798.1:0-17094 GCA_002855965.1 Monotropa hypopitys | reverse complement strand
GAAGAAATATGAAAGATAATAGGAATTGGTAATTCAGTATATGAGAAATGGGATTTTGGTTTGCGTTGGAAAAAAAGAGCTTTGGAAATGAAATATTGAAAGGGAAATATGAAATATCTTAAGTATTGAGTTTTATTTCTAAAAATAAATATTTTCTTGAGTAAAAGATGAGTTTTGAGAAGAAAAGGCACATATTTAGAAATAGTGATCCTTAGCTATTTTTACTTATATTTATTATGCATTTCTATATGTATTCACTAGCCGTCGTCGTTGATGCACATTTGTGCTCTTTCGTTTAGGCGTTGGAGGCTAGTGTCCACAGTTCAGTTTAGTCCAGCTCCAATCGAGTTGTCAGTGTTGTAGTGGAGTTATGAGTCTTTTATTTACTCTTTACCTTTGAGAGATTGTTTAGCTCTTAGCTTTAAGTCTGCTTCAGTTTATCGAGTTGTAGTAGATGTTCAGGGTTGAGTTGTTGAGTTGAGGAGTTGAGTTGTATCGGCCATGATCCCAGTATTTTTATTTATTTTAAGTTGTTGTACTATCTGAGATTTATAATCAGATCAGTGGAGTTTTATATTTCAGTTGTCATGTAATGGTTTATGTTTAGTCGATGCTTTGCAATGTGTCATCTCTTAATAGCTAGCTTTACAATTATTAAAGATGGGGCATGACAGCCCTGGGGCCAGGCCAAATTTTGAAAGAATATGTCTAACAATTTTTGGGAAAGGGAGGCGCAAACCGGCCTCTAGGGCATCTTGATAAATGCAGATTTCATCAAACGAACAGTCACAAGCCCTTTCATCAGAATCAGGGACTCGCAGGTGGATGGTATCCGAAATTTGGAACTGACGACGTATGATAGCTAAGTCATCTGAATCTAAAATGGAAGTATATGCAATAGCAGAGCAGCCAAATCTCAGTCTAGGATAGGGATGGGCATACGATTCCCCAAAAATTCCTGTCGGCTCTCCTCCGGGATTGGGGTCCCTTAGTAATAAAACCATAGTGCCACGACCTACTAGAGGCACTTCCTCTTCTATGTTTTCACTGGTTTCCATGACATGGTCTATAGTCCTAAGTTCTTGAGAGCTGGACATAATCCCACAAGGATCAAATTCAGAGTCAGAAAAAATAAGGAAGATGCATACCTAAGAAGTGAAACTGGAATGCTTGAAACAATGCTCGAAAGGATGCTACCGTGGGATGGAATGGATGCGGGCGCTTCCTGTCCTAGGTAAACGAGTCGTCACTTGATCCACACCGCCCAAATGCTCCTCGATATGCGGTCATAAATTGGTCATGTGGCCTCAGCATGACCATTTGCCTGGCACATTTAATGCCCGCATAGCCTTCAAAATGGTGGAAAGCGCCAAACATGCATTTACCAAAGTAGAGCTCCCCCTATTCCGATTAAAGCAGAGGAGTACCTGATGAGGGGCATTGAGCTAAGATCTCAGCACGAGAGAGCTCGACACCCAAGGCCAGTCCAGTCACGCGAGGGCTCAGAACCCAGGACCAGCCTAGGTTTGTGCCGAACCATCGTAGGTCATCGACTAGTTCGTTTGTGATAGGATGTCTACATCCTTTGCCTTACGAGATAGCAGAGAAAATCCGGGCATTGTTCCTGCCTATTATCTGTTTAAAATAGGAACCCTATGAGGTCAAAATGAAATCCCATCATCTACGCCTCTTATTGCGAGAGCATGCGAGAAAAATAAGAAAACGTTACTACAATCACAGGAGAGTATCAGAGTTGAAGGATCATTATATAACTTCCATACCAATACTGAGAATGGTACAAAAAACAAACTCCCTTTCTTCAACCTTATCTTTTTCTTTAGTTTCTTTCTTTCAAAAGCGATTAGATATTAACTTAAGCATCAGATGATATTTGTCTGGCATCTCACCGGTTTTAAGATATCTATTTTGCAAGGCATGTTGAGCTACTGAACGAGAAGCCCAAAAATAATTTGATCAGGTAGGTTGTATTTTTTTTGGTCTGTGTGCGAGGATAATTTTTACCCTTGCAAGATTACTGACTTGACTTTGACTTTGTTGGATTCGCTGCTTTGCCTACAATCCTTGTACAACTGTTCCCATCATACACGATTGTTCTGCAACCACAAAGGTTAGATGACCCTCTAGCCAAGTGGCTTGAAGGCCCTCCGATGATCAAGTTAGTCCCGGTAAGAGGAAAACTTAATCCTAATCGAAAGAAATGAAGACAAAGTACTGAGTAGAAATTTAGGCAGAGTTTCGTTACCAGAAATTCCAGTCCCTATAAATGAGGAAATCGTCCCCTTTTACACTTGTTGAATTCTCTCATTAATGTGCCTTTCCCTCTTCTCAACTTTCTCACCTAAGAAGGGGGGATGAATTAAGACCACAGTCTCTTCGTCTTCTGTCCAATTAATTCCTCAGACCATTCATCTTCCACCGTTCAGACTTCTACTTATATTCATACATTCACATCCACGGCCTTATAGCAGTTGGTGTGTGTAATGCTCAATGTCTTACCCATTAACCATTACCTGTACACACCGCCCATGCTATGCCGAGCTGATTACTATCCCATACTACAAATGCTGTCGTGCAGGGCCAAGCCTTAACCACAGTTCAGGAACCACACTTGCACATGGTTCTTTAGATGCCGAGATACCAACTGTTATACCCAAACCTCTATGCCGCACTCCCGAGATGTCTTTCCCACTGGGCTTGACCTAATCTAAGGAATTACATAGACGTGGGGCTCTCGATAGGCCTTATCTGTTACGCTCTAACCCATAATTGGTTCTGGGAATACATATGGCTAATTCCTCTAGGATCTACCTACGTATGCCCCTTAATAGAGATAGCATGCCATTGGGATGTTCAACCATCATCAGTCAAACCGTATCCTAATGCTCAGACTCTCTATGGACTTACAGCAGGCCAAACCTTAAGAAATCCACGATGTATATCGCACTAACATCATACCGCGCTTCCATTATACCGCGCTGCCAAAATACCGCACTGCCATGTAGTCGTGTTGCTCTATAGCCACGCTGCTCTATAGCTGCATTGCTCTATAGCCGTGCTGTTCTTCTGCCGCACTTCAATCTAGTGCCGTAGTGCCATAATTATCATAATTCACAATTAATCTTACTTATCTGACTAGGTTACAACATAGCGAATCCAAATCCACATGCCACGTGGCTAATCCAGATTTACCCTACCATAATTGCTCCCCAACTTTGACTACTTCAGCCGTGCTGCAGGAGTAGTCAAAGATTCCCAAGCTACCAAAACATCGTCGCATCATTAACCACTGCTTAATAACCGTTATTTACCCACAACCATCAATCATCATTGCTTCATTAATACTGTAGGACACAGACATATTTATTAATGTAGATTGCACGCCACTCAAGGTAGGGCTCTCGATTCCCTCAAGGACCATCAAACACCGCGCCAAAAGACACTTGGTTTCCCACAACATTCCCTCACAATATTTGCCCCTTTAAATACAAATCTCATCCTTCATCCGCGAGTTCTTCAACAATCCTTCCTTCTAAACACCTGTAAGTCTCCTCTCTGCGATACTCTTCTCTTTCTTCATCCTTCACTTAATTCTTCTGCAAACCATGGGCATCTTTAAACATAGGGTAAATAACCCTGTGAAAATGACTGACTTCTGGGAACGTTTTGACATTCCGGATGATGTAGCCGTCGAATTAGTCCCACCCAAATACAAACCTGAGAACGAGGACGAAAACACTTTGATTCTTCCCCTGATAGACGTTTTTAGGCTAGGATCAGATCCCCCTTTGAGCCTCTCTTTCGTGAGTTTTGCAGCTTTACAGGGCTCACTCCCAAACAGATGTCCACCAACATGGTGCACATCATAATGGGGGTTGTTGCCCTAAACCGAATAACTGGGTCAAAAATGACCATTCATGAGACTCTTTATCACTACACAATAAATAGTACCCATCAAGGAGTCTGGTACTTCAAATGTCGGAATGACAGGGGGAGGCTTGTTGACAACATCCCTGATACTAAGAAAGGGAACGACGATGACCTTCTCATCATTACCGGCAACTGGGAATATGCTTCTGGAGAAGAACAAAAATGCTCCCTTCCGCGGAAAGACGGATCCCCCTATCAGTTCCTATCCCTAAATTTTAACTTCTTACAAATTGATCTGGCTTCTTCTGACTGATTTTTATTCTCTAAAAATCCGCAACATCAAAAAAATTTAATCACAAATCCCTTCATTTCAAGGAATACAAATCTGATGAGGTTCACCGGGCCCTAAACTTCAAAGACTCTCATAGCATCCCACTCAACTGTGCAGTTTACAAACTCTTGGACTACGTTCCACATTACAGAGGTTACCGTGGTGCCTCACAGCCTGCCCTGTCGATCAACCCAACCCTAGACGTAGACAGACTACCTCAACCTTCAAGAATTTCGACTGATAAAGGCAAGTCCGTAGCGTGCGAGACAGGAACCTCTAGTCGTGTTGCTCCTCAACTTGAATCACAGTTCAACCAAGGAACAGAAGGAAAAGAGATGACTAGGTTTAATCTAGCTGGAGCCTGGGAGAAAACAGTAAGTGGGAGGATTAGATCACCCCCAGGTCTACGAACGGCTGCGATTTCTGCCCATAACACACTACCAACTGCTGCCATAGCCACCGCAGTTACCTCTGGAACCAGCATTCGCCCTACCACTGCAGGCAAAACTCTTCCAAAGCCACGAACTGATCAACCCCCGTCCACCTAACTCAATGCTCCAATCCCAACCAACACAGAATCAACTTCTACTCTCCCAGTCGTTGCAGTAACTCTAAGCGATGACGAACTCCCTATCCTTCCTCAAACTGAAATAAATGTTGTTCTCGAAGCAAATGCTGACCTTGAAACGACTACCGATCAAGCTCCCCTAGCCAAAAGGCCTAGAACAGAAAGGTCTCGTCGCCCAAGAACAGATTATGAGCAAACCAACCTGTGGGTTCCTATTTTAAAGAAAGGAGAAGACAATCTCATCCAAGCAACTGACACTATTGTTGATCTCCTTACGGCTATAGGATTGGCCAGAGCAACCCTGCTTCCTAAAGACATGGATATAGAAGAAAAACGGGCTTCCATTGATCTATACGCATCCTTATGCTCTGGCTCTTTCAAGGTAACCATTTCTGAATATTCTTTTATCATTCTTCACACTGACTTATACCTTTCTTATGTCATTCTTCTTGTAGGCCATACAATGCGCCACTATTCTGGCTACCAAGCTTGCCGAAATAAGATGTTCACTCGATAGAGAACAAAATATCAACAGCAAACGTCTCGAAACCATCACCCAAAAAAATAAGGCCATCTCTAGGAAAAATGACACCATCAAAACTCTCATTGAGCAATGCAGCGAGCTGGGGGGTAAAGTTATTAGTCTGGAAGCCAAAGTAATCCAAGTCCGACTTGAAGGTGAAGCTAGACTGAAAACCCAACAAGATCTTTTGGAGAAAATAAAAGAAGATGCCAGAGAGGACCTAAGAGTGAGATTGAACGCCCACCAGCAATAAGTGGAAGCCTTACATGCCAAATACAGGAACCGTTCAATCGATCTAGAAAAAGCGCGAAAAGAGATTGCTAAACTCAAAGCCAAGCATCCTCAAGAGCTCACGAAGGTGAAGGAAGAAGGACATGCAACAGGGAAAGAGGAAGGATATGTAGTCGGGCATGCGGCTGGAAGCCATGAAACAGGGGAAGAATATATAAAAGAGTTTACCGAATCAATTCCTGGACTGGAGGACTCCATCTTCACAAGATACTGGGGATAAGCCCTAGATTTCATGGGAGTACCTCCTGATTCTTCCCTTCGCTCTCTGACCCCTGTTCCTTCCGTATTCCTGAAGTTCGAACAAGATCCCTCAGCGACCGGAGATACAGAAGTTGCGCTGCCATTAGCCCAAGACCTCATCATCGACACTGTGGCCTCCTTTTCTAACGCCTTGTCTGGTCATACTGAGGTGTTAGCTGCTACAATTTCTTCCTCAGTTGAAGTTGTATGCACTGAGATCACAGATCTCACCATCCTCCCGGCTAGCAATGACGCTATTACTGCGGCAAGTGAGATTGTTCTACCCATCTTTGATCCACCTACTACAGCAAGTGAGAACGTTCTACCCATTTCTGATCCACCTTTGGCTGCTACCACAGGGCCATCAACTGAAATTACAACCACTAAGGTGCTAGACACCCAAGAGATAAATTGACTTCTACATTTACTTTTCTGTGGGTCTATAATATTTTTAAGTTCTGAACTATTGATATTGACAACACGTTTGTCAATATCTTTGCCCTTTCACTGATGGATAATGGTGGTGCCTGTCTACGAATACTTATTGAATCTTTTCAGATTCAAGTTATTTTTATACTTTTCTTTTGACATCTGAACTGCTTACTTGCTTATGCTTTCTGTTCTGCTTCTATTATATCTTGCAAAGTCCCATGTGCCGCGGTGTTGGGAGTACATTGGGAGCGCAGGCTTTTGGGTCATGCCTATGTGCCGTAGTGCTCATGTACACCAACAACATAAGCTTTTGGGCAAACTTTCAAATTTTAGGCCTTAGGCAAAATCAATTGCTTTATCGACCAAGGAGGTCTTGAAATTCAAGTTTTACCTGAGTTTCTCACTCATTTCAATCCAAGGTTGTTTTTTTCTTGGTCTTTTTCAAAAACATTATAGGATTGAGAATCAAAACTGACCCTTCTTAGAATTTCCCTCCTGTTTTAAACCTTGGCTCTCTTGAGATTACTGTCCCTTTTTAAAGCTTTTGGTTTAGGATCCACAAGGAACCTTTACATACTCCTTTCAGAGTTTTTCGAACTAGACTCTTGGGACTTCTCATCCCCTAAAGAATCTTAGCTCAGGAGGATGGTTCTGGGTCTTCTCAACCCATTTCCCACATTCCCTGCTCAGAACCATCCACCAATTTTGAACCTTGGCCCTCTTAAGATTTCCCATCTCTTTTTAAGGCTTTCAGTTCGGAATCGATTAAGAACCCATATCATTTTTGAGTTCAGGTCCTTGGGATATTACATCAAGCTCCTTAGCTCGGGAACAATGATCCTGAGTCTTCTCAACTCATTCCAAGCATTCCCTGCCTGGGACCATTGCCCCCCAATGAGGAAGTGAAGGCTAATGAAGACTTTGCTTTCTGATTTAATTCTAAAATCTGACATAACTCATCATAGCCGCATACAAGAACAAATCTAATCAACGCTTCATATATTAGAATCCGTCTTTCATACAAATACACAAAGATGACAATTACTGGTAAAATTTCTTCAAATTTGAAACGTTCCATGTGCGGGGAATAAGAACACCATCAAGGTCTTTCAATTTATAAGCTCCCCGCCCTGCTATACCAATAATTTTGTACGGTCCTTCCCAATTTGGCCCCAACTTCCCATCTGCTGGATCTTTTGTATTGCCCAATACTTTCCTCAAAACCAGATCTCCAACTTTGAACTCCCTGGGTGTGACTCTGTGATTGTGGAATTTAGCCAACTAGCTCTGATAGGATGCCAGCTTGATCAGGGCCCTTTCTCGCCTTTCTTCCGCCAAATCTAACTGCACTGCAATAGCTTGAACATTGCCCCCTTGTTCCACAAGTTGAGTTCTGATGGTGGGAATCCCAACTTCTAAGGGGATATCTGCCTCTGAACCATAAGCAAGGGAATAAGGAGTTTCACCTGTAGCACGCCTGGGCATAGTGATGTAAGCCCATAGGACCAATGGTAACTCATCAATCCATCCTCCTTTGGCCTTTCCAATGTTTTCTTGATTCTATCCAGTACGGTCTTGTTGGAGGCCTCTTCTTGGCCATTACTCTGCGGGTAGCTCATTGAAGCATAAAAATTCTTGATCTTATACATTGAACAGAATTTTTTAAATTTGTCTTGGAATTGGGTGCCGTTGTCTGATACAATAGCATACGGTATTCCAACATGAGTTATTATATTCTTCCATACGAATTGTTCAGTATTGTGCTCGGTGATCTTTGCCAATGGCTCTGCCTCTATCGACTTTGCAAAATAATCTGTACCTAGCAGCAGATACTTCTTGGCTCCTCGCACAGTTGGCAAAGGACCCACAATGTCCAGGCCCCACTGAGCAAAAGGCCATGGACTCGTGAGTGGCGCTAAATCCAATGAGGGTGTATGGATCATTGGGGAGAACTTTTAGCACTTCTCGCAATTCCGGACATATACTTTAGCATCCTCCTGCATATAGGGCCACCAATAGCCATGAGAAATAGCTTTATGGGCTATTGATCTGCCCCCTGCATTACTGCCGCACACCCCTTCATGAATTTCGAATAAGAATTGTTGAACAAGAGAAGGGTATACACAGTGGAGGTAAGATCCTATGAAGGACTTTCTATACAAAATATCGTTTGGAGATAGCCAAAACCTGGCTGCTCTGATTCTGACTCTGTGCGTCTCTTTCTTGTCATTTGGCAACTTATTATGCTTGAGATAAGTTGTTATGGGATCCATCCAAGATGGACCCATATCCAACTCCTGCACTTCTTCTTGTTCCTGGACTTGGATGCTAGGCTGAAGAATTGTATCCACACTGACTCTGCGACAAAATTCTGAGGATATCGAGGAAGACAAACATGCCAAGGCATCAGCATGGCTATTCTGCTTAGAAGTGATTTGGACTATCTGAACTTGCTCGAACACCTGAAGCCTCTTCTTTACTTCTATCACATACATGGCCATCCTGTCATCTTTAGCTACATATTCGCCTGAGAGCTGATTAACCACCAATTGATTGTCACAATGTACCATCAGATGCCTTGCCCCGCACTACTGAGCACTGCTCAGCCCGGTAAGCATGGCTTCATACTCTGCTTCATTATTTGATGCCTTAAAACCCAAATGGATGGATTGTTCCAACACCACTTCTTCTGGGGATATTAAGACCACTCCCACACCTGATCCTTTGTTGCAGGCAGATCCATCCACGAAGAGTTTCCATGTCTCTTTCACAGATGGCTCATCGGCCTGCAGCTCGGGATGTGTGGAATGCTCCTCATCTGCATCTTGCTGCTCTGTAGTGGTGCTTGAAACTTTGGAGAATTCAGCCACAAAATCGGCTAAGATTTGCCCTTTGATGGCAGTGCGGGGTACATATTCAATATCATATTCTCCCAATTCAACGGACCATCCGGCCATCCTCCCAAATAGGTCTGCCTTTCGCAGAACAGACCCTATTGGATGAGTGGTTGGGACTTTGATTGGGTGTGCAAGGAAATAGTGATGTAACTTCCGTGATGTCATAACCAATGCCAGAATAAGTTTTTCCAGTGGCAGATATCTGGTTTCAGTATCCAACATGGTTTTGCTCACGTAATAAACTGGGACTTGCCACTTCTCAGCCTCCTTGATCAACACTGCACTCACAACGTGGTCAGAAACTGTAAGGTAAATAGTTAACACTTCACCAGGCTCTGGTATAGCTATCAACGGTGGTGCTGCCAAATATTTCTTCAAATCTTGGAAGGCTGCTTCACATTCTGCCCCCCATCCGTACTTTGAACTCTTTTTTTAATAGCTGGAAGAATGTCCTGCACTTATCCGAGTTGCGGCTTATGAATCGGTTCAGTGCGGCGACCATCCTTGTTAGATGCTGGACTTCCTTTGTTGTTGTGGGGCTTTGGAGAGCTTGCAGAGCAATAATTTGGTCCGGATTGACCTCTATGCCTCTCCTTGTTACAAGATGCCCCAAAAACTTTCCTGAGCTGACTCCAAAAACACACTTTGAAGCATTACGCTTAAGGTTGAATTGCCTCAGAATTTGGAAGGTTTTACATAAATCGACTAGGTGGGAATCTCCTTCTTTTGACTTCACCACCATATCGTCTATATAAACTTCCATACTTTTGCCAATGAGGTCATGGAACATTAGTGTTGCAAGTCTTTGATATGTGGCACCATCATTTTTTAACCCGAAAGGCATCACTCTGTAACAATAAATTCCCAACGGTGTTATAAATGAGGCTTTCTCCTCGTCAGGCTAATACATCGCGATTTTATGGTAGCCCCTATAGGCATCCAAAAAACTCATGCGCTTGTATCCTGTCGTGGAGTTAACCAACTGGTCAATTTTTGGCATAGGAAAACTATCCTTAGGACATGTCTTATTGAGACTAGTAAAATCTACACATACATGCCATGTTCCGTTTTTCTTTTTTTACAACAATAGTATTTGAGAGCCATTCTGGGTAATAGACTTCTCGAATTGCATTGGCCTTCATCAATTTGTCAACTTCTTCAAGAACTGCCTCTGCGTGGTGCGCGGCTGATTTCCGCCTTCTCTACATGACTGGAGGGTGGCATGGATCAACATTGAGATGATGGCATATTAAGCTTGGCTCTACCCTGGGCATTTCTGCTGGAGTCCAAGAGAATACGTCAATATTATCATTTAACTTTCTCTCCAACTCTAAGGCATCTGTTTCAGGGAGTTCCTCCCCAAGCAGGAAATACCTATCCTCGTCGGATTCATGTGCATGTACTTTTCTCAAGTTTTCCACCACACGTGAATTTGGATCCACACCAACATCTTCAAGGACCGGTTGGTCGGGAACTTCGATTGTATTCACCTGCTCTGTTGTAGGGGTATGCTTGATTGATGCCAAAAAACACTTTTTTTGATGATTTTTGGTTACCCCTTATGCTCTCCACTCCTTTTGGTCTAGGGAACTTAAGGACCTAATGATAAGTGGACGGTATGGCTCCCATCCTATGAAGCCACGTGTGGCCAATGATGGCGTTGTACACGAATGAAAGGTCTACCACCAGAAACTCTACCTCCTTCGTGACTCTCCCAGCCCGGACGGGAAGAACAATAGATCCAAGCGGCTAAACTGGGACAGCTGTGAATCCTACCAATGGAATTTTTGCTTCTTTCAAATCCTTATGGGTCAACTCCATCTTTCTGAATGCCTGGAAATAGAGGATTTCAGTAGAGCTCTCCTGATCCACCAGTATCTGCTCTGTGTCAAACTTGTTGATATTCAGCGTTATCACCAGAGCATCACTGTGTGGATAGGTCACTCATTCTGAATCCTCCTCTGAAAAAGAAATCTGAGCAACCTCAGGATTTACTTCTCTCTATCGCTTCTGGCCCAGCTTGAGCACATGTTGCTCTGACGCTTCCCCTCGCTTTTTGGCCCTTGCTTGATCTCTCCTCTGGTGATCTTCTCTACCATGAATTATATGTATAATGCCAGCGGGGGTCAGATCCTCATCTAAACCATCATCGCGCCTTTCCACGTGCCTGGGTCTGTCTCCCCGGACAGGGGTCCGGTCGATATACTGTTTCAAATGACCCGCCTCCACCAGCTCTTTCAGAAACTCCTTGAAGTCTGCACAGTGCTCGGTCATATGGTCGTACTGCCTGTGGAAGCTGCATCTTAGACCGGTAGCCTCCATATCCTCCCAATTTCCCCTAATCTTTGCGGGCCACCTCCAAAAGGCTTCATTCTGTAGAGGATAAACCAGTCGGAATATGGGGATATTGAACGTAGTTTTAATCACCTTGCACGATTCTGGACCTGGCCTTGGCATCTTCAAAACTGGTAGCCCGGCAAAATTTGTGTGATGCGCAGCAGGATGGGTCTACTGCGCGGCATGGGCTTTTTCTCTCTGCGCAGGAGAATCTCCTTGTTCTGTTGTCTTCTTCTTCTTCTTCTTTTATTCAGAATCCACCACATTAGTCCGGTGGATTTTGTTCGCCGTGCGGCCAACCTCTCTGTATTGTTCTTCCTCCAACTTTGCATGTTGTTCCACTCTTTCTATTAATTCTGGGAAAGTTTCTACTAGGTTCAAAGTTAGGGATTCCCTTAGCTTCTCGCCAAAAGAAAGACCCAGTCTAAACTTAGAAATACCTTGTTTCTCCGTGTAATCTTCAACCTCGTTGTACATCTCTACGTACCGACTGACATACTCTCTCAGACTCTCGTTTGACCGCTTTCTCAGCGACGTCAAAGAATCAAAGTGTCACACTCCGGAAAATTTAATTATTTTCCATCTGCTTCAAAAAAAATATATATCGATCGATTAAATATTTTTTTGGGATTTAATTTTGTTGTCGTTCAGTTCCCTACGGCTCGTATTTTACTCTACCGATCCAATTTGAGTGAGGCAAGTCTTGGGTTGTGAGGTTTTGTGTTCTGATTGCGAGCAAGTCTTCGTGGTTGAATTCGGGTTCCGTTTGGGTTCTCGGGAGTTGTTCGGAAGAGTTGTGTATCATTTAAATTCATTTAAATCTATTAATGAAAATCACCCCTCTCCTCCACCGAGCTCTCTCCCTCCCGGTCCTCTCTCCATCTCCGGCAGCCCACCCCTCCATCTATCTCTCCCTCTCTCGGTTGTCTCTCGCCCGCGCCCACTCCCCTTCTCCTCCTCCCCTGCGTGGCGGCGCCTCCCCCTCCTTCCTCTCGGTTCCCCCTCTCCTCCTCGCACACACTCACACTCTACAGTGTGTGGCTGTAATGGTGTTGATTTGGGGCGGTGGTGGGTATGTGGTTCCGGGTGGTGGTTTCAGGCAGCGGCGCTAGTGGCCGGTGTAGCAGGGTGCGACAGGCGGTGGTTCATTGGTGGTGGTGTGCCGGCGCAGGTGGTTTCACATGCCGGTCTAGGCTTGAGTTCACGGTTCGCGTCAAAAGATGCGACGACGACTATGTAAGGTATACTCTATTCGTTTGACTTTTGTATTCGAGTTTACTGTATGCGACACTGTATGTGTGTGGGCACCTGATTAGCTGTATGTGACTGTACGTGCAGGCGTTAAGCGTGTGGCATTGTTAGTGCGTGACGATTGAGATTCAGTCAACCGTGAGACTTCGCGTCAGTGGGTAAGACCTTGTTCTTCTCGTTTCAATGTTTTAAATCATTCGTCGTCGATTAGTGACTGTTTGTCGAATTTTAGGTGTCAGCCTTAGCGAACAACGAAAATAAGTGGCACACGACATTCAAGACCTCGGCCACCGCTTGTGGTCGCGTGGGCAGGTATATCTTCTTTCTTGTTTAATTGTCGATAAATCTTTATCGGTAAAGTATGTAAGTAGGAGGTGTGATATTGTTGGGTTCCTGCTTTGTTGTTGTTGCTGGCGCCTTAGTGCGGTTCTCCCATTTTGAGCAGGTTCATGCCCAAATTTCTAGCAAATCACTTGTCGGCAATTGTTTCAGAAATGTCATTCGAGGTAGAGTTTTCTATGCCTCTCGTTTGTAATATCGGTATTCTCCCTTCTCCCTCACATTACAATTTAATTGGTCGATTTTAAAGTATTCACGAAATTGTCACTTTCGGGTCGTCGTTCGCGTCAATCGTTCTGTTGTGGGTTTTGTCTAGGGTCTTGCGTCCTCCCTAGGTTGTTGGTCGTTCGATTTTTAAATTGATTGCGAAAACCCCCAATTTTTATGAAAAGCATGTCATTGTCATTTTAAGAAATCAAATTGGGGAATTCGATTGGTTTGGACACTCTTGGGTGGTTTGCGGGTTAAAGCGTAGTCTTGACACGTTTTTGTTGTAAATCGAACGAAAATATTGTTTTGCAAACTAACGAAACGTTTTGGAAATAAACGGAATATTCTGGTAAGGATGGAAAGAAAGTCACATTTTGGTTTGACAAGTCGACTAGGAGGTTGTTTGCCCTAGGTCGCACGGAATGGTTTGATAAAGTAAAAAAATGTGACGTGTAACTCTATACGAGGAAATACTTTCGAGTTGGCTAACTTTATGCGGGTAGTTGGATTTGTGGTACCTTGGGTGGCTTGTCTAGCACCCACGACATTGCGCAATGGGGGATTGTCTGGTCCCTCCCAACGTGTTGGGGAATACGAGGTATATGACACATTTAGTGGTTGATCATCTCTAAATGGAATTAGCCGAAAACTCGCTATATTGATTGACACTTGCCTTGCTCCTACTAGAAGGCACGGAAATGAATACAAGTAGAACTCGGAACGTAAAGGGAAGTGGAACACGTTTATATAACGGAAAATGAGTCTTTTACTTAGTGTGAGTCGACACTTGAATATAGTTCCCTTGGCCTTGTCTAGGCAATTATTTTGATAGATGTTGAATACTGTTGCTTTTCTTTCTCGAGTCTTGGTCAGACACTAGTTTTACTGTTTACCTTACGATGAGTCGTCAGTAAAATAATTGAAAGAGAATAACTGTTTTTAAATAATGAGATCCATTGCATTAGTCACACTACATTCCTTGCATGATCACACACCTTCACCCCAATATTATAGACGGTAGGAGATGGATTATCTCTACCAGGCGGTCGTGTCTGACCCTCTACTTTTGTAGGACTTGTCTCTTTTACTTGGAGCCCCTGGATCCTTCGCAGGACATGAGGCTGGACCAGACTGTAGTGATAGGTTGCTTCTCTTTTATTGTATAGCACTTCTTTACTTTTCTGCTGGCCACCATGTACAGGATTAATTTATAAAATCCTATTTTGGCCTTTTCTTTTAGTTTGGGTACCGTTGTACATGGTTATGTTATAAAATCCTTTTTGCCCCTTTTATTGGTATCAGAGTAGCGCATACGTTTATTGTAATAAGTAGTGTAATGGGTGTGTGTGTGCGTGGTAGATAGTACTTTACCCTGTTTGGATACTCGTTACCTACTTCTAACACTTCTAAAAAAAATACACTTCAAATTTTGGAAGTGTTACAGTTGGTATCAGAGCGCTCGTTCCGACTTACCTAGGTCTTTGGGTGAGGCTTTTAGTCTCAATGAGCGCACCGTTTCTTTTGTGCAGCTCTGAGGTGTTGCATTTAGGGTGCATGTCATGTGTATCTAGGCATTGAATGTGTGTGCATTGCATGGATCTCATTAAACAACAAGTTTTTATAACTCGAAATTAATAAAATAGTTTGGAAATTTGAGGTGTCTACTCTTTCGAGTTGGTCTTGTTGTTGTTCTTTTGGAATTTTGAGCAATTCATGTCTATCTTGTGGCGATTTTTGAGCCTATTTTGGCAATTAGTAGAGGATCTTGTCGATATTGGACTTGTTTGTTCCGATTATTCCCTCTTGGTCGTAGTGGTGATTCTTACACTAGCTCAGTGAACTGTGTTGAGTTCTTTGTTCTTAGAGTGTAAACGAGTTCCTTCGATAACTCTGGTGGTGATTCGACTCCTTATTCCTCGAATTCGAGCGTTGGTGGTTGTAGTTGTGGCTTGTCGAGCCTATTCCTTCGTGGGAAGCAGAGTCGTGTTGTCGTCGTCGTGGCTTTTGAGCCCATTCCTTGGTGGCAAATGATGGACCTTGCGACAGTCATTGGAGTTGATTCTCGTTTGCTCTCCTAGTAAGTACGATGATTTGCGTATGATCGAATGATCCTTCCTGGAGTCTCCCCTTTCGCTCTTAAACGAGGTTGTTGTCAGCTCTTCCTTCTAAGAGTGACGTCCCTCCTCTTGGTGCCAGTTCGATAATCATTCTTGTGTTTGGAAATTTGTAGTGCTCTTGCGATCGAGCCTTGAACTTCTATTTCGTTTCTCGACGTTGCTATCTGGAATGTGTCGATTGCCCCGTTGATATTGACTATTCGCCCGGTGGTTGAGTGTTGACTCTCATTCTCGTTGCGCGGTAGACTTCTTGCTTATTAGCCTTGTGGTGGATAGTGGTTCTCTGTCGGGATTAATTGGGTCTCCTTAGCGTGTATAGTTCCCAGTATGAGTGGTAGAACCTTAGAATGATCTCGTTTGTGGGATGGTGATTGGTGATTGCTTCTTGAAGTGTTAGCACTTGGGTATAGTGTAGTTATAACCTCTTTGGAAAGTGACAATACCTCGGTGTGGTAAAATCTTTTCATTTCAGAATTGCGCGTGACTCACTTGGGACGTGAAGTATTTTGGGTTAGTAGGTTCTCCTTGCGGACTAGTACCAATTGGTTATTGGACTTGTTGTGTGAATTGAGTGTTAGACCTTCTTTTGAGGTGCCTTGGTGTTTGTCGATGAGTTGTTGTTGTAGTTGTGTAGTGAGCTGGGAAAGTGCTTTGAGGATTTTAGTTCTCTTTTGATGTTTTGGAGTGATAGCGCCTGTATGACTACCTTGTGGTTTTCTTGGAAGTGTCATTTGGGTTTCTTACTTAATCGGATGATAATGTGGAGAGTAAATGATTTTGGATTGAGAGATAGAATTGTAGTGATCTTGGTTGGTAACTTAGAGTTTGGGATGCGGATCTGACTTGGAGTCATTGTTTTGGAAGAGACGAATAAGTTAGTTGATGGATTGAAGTATTGTGTGTTGCTTGGGATTTGAAGACGAGAGTAGAGTTTGCCTTCTTATTTGGGCATAAGGTTGTAGGAGGTAAATTATGTTTCGGTAATTCTTTTGACTTCGTCTTGACGGTGATGTGTTGTTCGTCTCGCGCGTAGTGATTTATCTACTCCGTAGGACTTGTTGTCGGGAATCGTACCCAAGCTTCGTGCACTCTTGTCTCGTGGGTTCCTTCATTTTTTCTTGTTCGTCGTGTCTTCATGCAAATCCAAATCGTTGTCGTATCCGTTGGCGCCGTGTTCGTTTGCATTTGGACACTTCTATTCTGCGATGCAGTCTCTCCTTACAGTTTTGTTTGAGAGTGTGTTGTGGGATTGGTTTCTGTTTGGTGTGATCAGTGAGATGAGTTCACTTTCGCGTTGTACAGTTGTGTTGCGAGTGTTGGGATAGAAAGCATGTGTTTCTTTGAAGTCGACTGTACCGACTTGTTTTGTAGTGATGTTTGGCGTGAACGGTGTGCGTAGTCCGTGTGATGTGGTGTAGGAATGAACATGAGTGATTGTTTTGAGAAGGTGACTGGCCAGCACATCTCAAATCAAACTTCATAGTCATTCTGGTACCGCTTTAGGTGTGTGTGGGTTGGTTTGTGAGATTTTGAATGTTGGGTTCTTCTTTTGATGGCGTTGCGTTTGTTTGGTGTGATTCGGGTGGCACAGTTGTTGCGTGACCATCCCTTGCGGGTTGTCTTGCTTTCAAATCCTGTGTCGTATTGGTTGGATTGCTCCTACTTTGTTC
>NMUG010001797.1:0-17096 GCA_002855965.1 Monotropa hypopitys | reverse complement strand
TATACAAAATCTGTTCTAACCTCAATTCCGCGTATTCTATTTTTTTAACCTTTTAAAATTAATTTACTGTCAATTGAACTCGATTTCACGAGATTTCAAATTTTCATTTGAAATCAAAATTTTAATTCTCTTAATCTCTTTTTATCTTCCAAATAAGTTTTATTAATTTTGATAAGTGCATAATTGAGTATGCGGGCCTCAATCATTCAAACCCAAGATTTTTCAAGGAAAAATCACTAAACAGTGACTAATCGTGATTAACACCAAACCTTTGATCTAGATCAAATTAAACACGAAATTAAAAATCCAAAAGTGTAAGTTTTACCTCAAAGGCGTGATGAATAATTCCTATGAAGAATTTCTCTCCAAAATTCTTGATTTAGGGTTTGATTTTGAGAAATTTCCCAAACCCACTCTCTCTAATCCTCTCTAATCCTCTCTATAGCCACCAATATGAGTTGTATCAACCCTAATGAGGCTATAACCTCTTAATATATAGCCCTAATCAAATTTTTAGAGAGCTTTACCATATTGCCCTCCCTCAATAACCCAAATCCCCCTTGCATGCCACCCCTTTAATTCAAAATAGAATTGTATAAGTCTTTTGTAATTAAATAACATAATTAATTCCAAAAATCCCAAAAAATTACAAACTCAACAGATTATTTTTCTTAACCTCGTAAAATATTTTTCGGACCTATTTTTAATAAATAAAAATATATTTTATCTGGGACGAGTGTTACACTTGGCACAAAGGATACTCCACTGATTTCCCTCGACCGCTCGACGACGTGCCAGTCGACCGGTCGACGCCCAGTAATTCTGTCACCTCCATGACGAACACATGCAACCTCATGTCTAGCTCCTCCAAATCAATTCAGGATCCAATATACTTCCAACATCAGTCATTTAACTTGCAAATCTCTGCTATACATGAAATACTACCACGCGCAATATCAAATGGAATAACAAAAGGAATAACGGTTAAACACATCCGAAATAAGGAAGAATTAGCCTAGAATATACAATATTCTTGGCTAATCACAACCCCTAACTTGAATGTTGTTCGTCCCGAACAATAGAGTTTAGTCATTACCAACAATCAAAATCCACAAGCCACAAAGATTTAGAAAGTTGTCCAAGATAATATCTGATGCAGCGGAATCTCGAAGAACAAACAAAAACGACGATAGTAAAAGATAAACAGAATAACTGAATTGATTCACCTGGAATACCTCCGTTGATTCTCATCTCGACCTGTTAATTCGACGCACGAATACCCAGAATCAAGGCTCGCGAACTGTTGATTTCGCGCACGAAATTCCAGAACACGGCTTCAAACCAAATCGTTGATTCCACAGCGGGAATGCCGAAGGGGAATGGTTACAATGAACAAGCACACAGTCGTCAAGGTTTCATTCAATATCAAATTCAACTCCTTACAATAGTATACGAACGCCCTATTTATAGGGCGGCCATACAATGTACCAAAATAGGCAAAAACCCTAAGTACAAATCTGGGTCACCGACAAAACTAAGCCCAAAACAGAAAATTGAGTAAAACTGACACTTAAAAGCGTTTTTAACTAATTCCTTAAATCGAATACGGCAGATCGGTATTCCACTACGTGCGTCTCTCTGATAGATTTCCAACGACATATTACAATTAAACATCGGAGTTACGCAGAAGAAGTTATGCCCTGGGAGAGCTCAGTTGTCCTGGGAGAGATGAGCTGAACTGTCTTGGGAGAGCTGATCTATCCTGGGAGAGCTGAGATGCCCTGGGAGAGATGAGCTGTCCTGGGAGAGATGAGCTTCCTTGGAAGAGCTACCATGGAAGAGTCGCCAAAGGTAGAGCTGACACGATAGAGCTTCCACACAGTAGAGCGGCCGAGGAGAGCTACCAAGGAGAGCTACCAAGGTAGGGCTGCCATTATGTCGCAATGCCATTATCCGAGCTGCTAGGGATGAGCTGCCAAGACCACCTAGCTTGAGCTCATGAGCCCCACTCCTGTCAGGACAGTGTGTCCAATTAAAGTTGCTCAGTCCGTCTTCCTTCCAAGGTTGTCCAGATTTGCAATCTGCATCAGACTCTCTCTGTAAGAAAGAATTCGTCCTCGAATTCACTTGGTCTTCACACGAAGTAATTTGCTAAGTAAATGACGAGAATGCAGGAATTCCCCAAGTATCAACAAGTTCAAGCATGCCTAGATTTTAAGTCTCACAAAGATAGCTCATTTCGCTCAATCATATTCACACAATGATAATTGGACATGCCACAAACTAAACTAGGAAAATACCATCATAATTCAAGCACAACGTTAATCATCAAACGAGAGTGAGTCAAGGAAGAACCACATAAAACATCAAGTAACTAAAATAACAGAGTGTGCGACGATTCAACGAAAACTTTAGTTCAACGAGGACTTTTGGGGCTTGTAGTGACCTTGGTTCAAACAAAAAATGAAAGATGCCAAAAACTAGGTACCGGCACATTATGGCTCGGTAAGGACTCCATTCCGGTACCTAGACAAAACCAAGCCAACATCCGGTTTTGAGTCTTCCCCCAAACAATACAAACATCAAAAACAAAAACAACCGGTACTCCCTTTTTCTTTTTCTTTCCACCCACCAACTTCAAGGTTCACACGCCAGCTCTCCTACTTGCTCTCCTTTCTCCATGTCTTCGAAAACAACACCTGCTCTTTCCTCTTCTCTTGCAATCACCCAACGAAGCCCCCTAAGAATTTTGTCCTGCTTTTTGTCTTGCTTATCCAACTTTTTATCGATCTTGATTTGTTGCTTTCTCACAAATTCATATTGCTCATACAAAGCATCTTGCCTAGCAACCATTATCTCAAACCATTGTTCAGTCTGGTCCGCCGCACCCCTCGTCGTAGGCCTAGATTCTGCAAGTTGTATCAAATCGGCGGGATGGGATAGAGACTTACTCTTCTGCACCGATGAAAGGGTGATTGCACCCGGGGTTCCAGAAACCAATTTGTCAGAAGTTTTCGGCTTACAACTGGCAAGAATGCACAAGCAAGTAATCATGGCTGGAAAAGGTATGTTTCCAGCTGAAACACCCTTAGATCGAAAACAATCTCATTTGTTCCCAAACATATAGCGCCCAATCGACCACCTCCTCACCAGAACCAAAAGCAAAAATCAGATCACCATTCGCTTTAACCGGGGTCTTCTCACGACAATAGGGACTCAAGTTGTACGAGATAATCTTATTGCTCAAGCGGTACAATTCCTTGAGCCCCCTGCAGTATATCGGTTATAATATGGGTTAAACACATTCTCCTCTTCCATAAGTGTCGCAATGATATGGTCCAAACTCTTATCCCATAAAGGTGAAGGATAGGTGATAGTGTTGGGTTGTGGCCGAGTGTAGTGTAGATATCGTGCAATCACATCTGGGGTAATGGTCACAGTGATCCCCGCTACATAAGAGTCAATAACAAACCCTTCTTGCACTTCCATGATCTCATAAAACGATGTTACAAGTAAAGGTCTATAATCATCTACTTGTCAGCAGAAAAAAATCAAACCTTGGGATGCCAATGTCCCCATGATGGTATTATCACCGAGTGTTGAGTGATTCACTTGTCGCTCGCACTTGAAATTTCTAGACCCCAGCTTTTGAATCCACATCCTTGGCTTTGTTTGCTTCCGCATCAGCCTTTTCTTTCTTTCCGCGCTCGGCAACCTCAGTCTCCAAATCCATCTCCTCCTCAACAACCGAGGACTCAGTCTGTATTTCTTTCCCCTTCTCCTTACGGGATGGTGCACGAGTAGCTTTGGTACGAGCCATCTCTACACTCACAGCACAAACTAGACAAATGCACAAATTTCAAACCAAATGCACAAAAATTACCTCAACCCGCGAAATCAATTGGTACCAGTCGTAGCAACCCAAATCGATCTCCAAACAAATTCTACAATTGAGTTCTGAGCAAGCTAGGGTTTTAGAAAAATCGAAATTGGAGCAGAGGCAAGTTGGGCGAAATTGCTTCAGGGGCGTCAATGGAGGATTAGGGTTTCAATAGGGGGAAGAAGGAGAGGTTTTGGTAGAGGAAGAGAGGGATGGATGGATTTGAGGGAGAGAGAAATAGAGAATGGGATTTGAGAGATGGAGATGAAGTTAGGTTTTTTTTCGGAGGGGGGGGGTCTATCGCAGGGCTCTGGGGAGAATGAAGGGAATGGGATGAGTGAAATGAATTCAAACCCGTTTATATATTTTTTCGAAATTCTCCAAGCGCGACCGGTCGACACTATTTGGTGTACCGGTCGATGGTGTTTGTTCCTTTTCAAACGGCTTCTCTGATTTCTCGCGACCGGTCGACCATGGTACCATGTACTGGTCGACGGTGTTTCTCTTCCGAGCTGGTACCTCCTGTAATCCCACGACCGGTCGACGCAGTACTAGTAGACCGGTCGACGCGTGTAATTTTTCAAAAAAATTCAATTATCCTCCAAAATTCACTCCAACATCCTATTTTCAATAATCCGTCCATTGTTTCACTCCAACATCATATCAAACCACCAAAACACTGGTCATATCAAGAGATTAACCAAGAAAAGGGTATGACACGGTTTCAAAATATGTCAAGGGATATTTATGTGGTCAATATCATACAAAGATGGCCTCGTATCCCAACCAAGGTTCATGTAGATGCAATGCATACACAATTACCTAAGTTACAATAGACGCACATTGTGGTACACAACATGTGAATACGAGTGAAGATAACGATGAAAGAAATATATGACATGTCCCCAAAGTATAAATCGTCACATAATGACTTGAGCACCTAGGACATCCCAACAATTTCAATCAAAACAAAGCGAAACGCAACATGTTCGATATATGACTCGCACAAAAATTCCTCCATCTCATGGCAAGTGGATAAATGAGTACATAATCAATGAACAAACAACATTGTCGGTACAACCCAACCCCCAACTTGAAGGTTGCTTGTCCCGAACAACGGAAAAGAATATAAGAATTAGAAGAAGAAAAAGATAGTACCGACAATAGTAGTTTGGCAATACACCTTGCTAGCTTTAGTCCATCGTATGCGCCCTAAAAATCAATGCACAACAACAAACGCAAACCAACGAGGTAAAAATATTTAAATAACTTCCTTATGTTTCGGGTAGCCATCTACTCAACAGGTTGAACTTTCTCTTTTTGGAAAGAACCCCAATCGAATTTCAATGACATCCGTACTAATAAAGGAAGGTTGGAGGTCTCTCATCTCCCTGGATTTAACGTCTCCTAGACGTGGTAATATATATTTTTTAATCATTATGTTGGTCCTCCTCCCCATACACGGGGTCAACTAGTTCTTCAATAGTTTCTTCGATTGGAAAATTTCAAGATATGGCTTTAGGCGCTGCCCGTTTACTTTAAAAATGTTTGTGGATTCCGGTTGGGCTATGTCTATGGCTCCGTGTAGGTAAACGTGATGGACAATGTAGGGTCCAACCCAACGTGAGCGCAACTTCCCGGGAAACAAATGTAACCGAGAGTTGTACAATAACACCTTCTGGCCCACAACAAATTCTTTCTGAAGGATATTCTTATCATGAAAATCTTTTACCTTAGCCTTGTAAATTTTTGAATTTCGGTACGCCTCATTTCTAATCTCCTCCAATTCATTTAATTGCAACTTCCGATGGGCTCCGGCTTCCGGTAAACGGAAGTTCAATGATTTTATAGCCCAATAAGCTTTATGTTCCACCTCTACGAGTAAATGGCACGCCTTGCCATACACTAAGCGATAAGGAGATGCCCCTAAAATGGTCTTATAAGCTGTCCGATATGCCCACAAAGAATCCGTGAGACGTAGGGACCAATCCTTTCGGTACAGGTTTACCGTTTTTTCAAGAATGTATTTTATCTCCCGGTTCGCCAACTCCGCCTAACCATTGGTTTGCGGGTGGTAGGCCATGGATACCTTATGAGTTATGTAATATTTTCGCATTAGTGCCGCAAAAGTTCGATTACAGAAATGGGTACCCTGATCACTAATCATCGCACGTGGTATCCCGAACCGAGATAGAATATTTTCTTTCATGAATGTGATGACCACTTTGTGGTCATTGGTTCTCGTAGCCACGGCTTCTACCCACTTGGAGACGTAATCAACAGCTAGAAGAATGTATAAATAATCGTGATAATTTGGAAAAGGACCCATGAAGTCAATGCCCCAATAGTCGAATATCTCAATCGTAAGAATGGGAGACAATGGCATCATGTTCCTTCGGGTAACACCCCCTAACTGTTGACAATGCTCACAAGATTTTCAAAAATCATTAGCATCCCTAAAAAGAGTGGGCCAATAGAAGCCGCATTGAAGAATCTTCGCAGCGGTCTTCTTAGCGGAGGAATGGCCTCCACATGCCTCCGAATGGCAAAAAGATAGAACGTCGCGTTGGTCAACATTAGGAATGCAATGTCTAACAATTTGGTTGGGGCAGAATTTGAACAAATAAGGGTCATCGTACACATACTTCCTCACCTCAAATAAAAATCGTCGGGTGTCTTGAGCTGACCAATGTTCGGGTAACTTACCCGTCATAAGATAATTCACAATGTTAGCGTACCAAGGGCAAAGAGATACCACAAAAAGGTATTCATCTGAAAAAGTTTCAGAAATTGGCTTAGAAGAGTGATCATTGAACTCTAGGCGCGACAAGTGGTCGGCCACGACATTCTCAACACCCTTCTTATCTTTAATAATAAGATCAAACTCTTGCAACGAGACAATCCAACGAATGAGACGGGCCTTTGTATCTTGTTTGGCCAACAAATATTTCAACGTCACGTGGTCGGTGAAAACCACGATTAGAGAACCAATAAGGTATGAGCGAAATTTGTCCAGTGCAAATACAACCGCCAACAACTCTTTTTCCGTTATGGTGTAATTGACTTGAGCGTCATTCAAGGTTTTGCTCGCGTAGTGAATAATACACAGTCCTTTCTCTCCCCGTTGTCCTAGCACTGCCCCTATGGCATAATCGCTAGCATCGCACATCAGTTCAAAAGGTAAGCTCCAATTTGGGGCTTGGACAATCGGTGGCATTGTAAGCATTGATTTGAGATTTTTGAAAGCTGAATCACATTCTTTCGTCCACTCGAAAGGTGTATCTTTTGCTAGCAAATGGCAAAGTAGACGAGAGATGATACTAAAGTCCTTAATGAATCGCCGGTAGAACCCGGCATGACCAAGAAAGGATCTAATGTCTTTTACACACTTTGGGATTGGTAGATTGGAAATGAGTTCTATTTTTGACATGTCTACCTCAATACCCCGGGCCGAAACAACATGGCCCAAATCTATTCCTTCACGCACCATGAAGTGGCATTTTTTCCAATTCAAGACTAGGTGCATCTCTTCACATCACTCAAGGACTCTATCAAGATTTTTCAAGCAAGAATCAAAAGAATCTCCTAGAACAGAGAAATCGTCCATAAACACCTCCACGATTTGTTCAATCATGTCCGAGAAAATTCCGAGCATACATCGGGAGAAGGTACCCGGTGTATTGCACAACCCAAAGGACATGCGTCGAAATGCATATGTGCCGAAGGGACACATGAAGGTTGTTTTCTCTTGATCGTCAAGTGAGACTTCGATTTGGTTATAACCGGAATAACCATCCAAAAAATAGTAATAAGAATGACCGGCTACCCTCTCTAAAATTTGATCAATGAATGGGAGATGGAAGTGATCTTTCCTAGTACTTGAGTTCAACTTCCTATAGTCTACACAAACTCTCCAACCGGAGGCAATACGGGTCGAAACAAGTTCTCCCCGTTCATTTGGCACAACGGTTACCCCCGCCTTTTTTGGTACAACTTGTATCGGTCTCACCCATTTGGAATCCGAGATTGGATAGATTATTCCCGCATCAAGAAGTTTTATAATTTATTTCTTCACCACGTCACACATATTAGGATTTAGTCTCCTTTGATGTTTCCATGACGGTTTCACATCCTATTCTAGAAAAATTCGGTGGGTGCAAATCACTGGACTTATGCCATGGAGATCGGCAATAGTCCATTCAATCGCCCCACGTCTAGATTTAAGCAAAGTTATCAATCTTGTTTCTTGATCCTCTTCCAAGGTGGAAGATATCACTACCGGGTATGATTCCTCTAGACCAAGATATGCATATTTCAAGTGTTCGGGTAGTTCTTTTAACTCAAGTGTCGGAACTTGCACACTAGAAGGTAGTGACAAGCCCGTAGATATTGGAAGCTCTTCAAACTTTGGGGTCCAAGTGTCAACCCCACATACATTAACAAAGTCTTCATCCAACAAGGAACACAAAAAATTTACCTCTGCAAACTCTAGGAATGGTACCTCATCGGATGTGAGACACATCTCCAAAGGGTCCTTGTACAATATAGAGTCTACATGGTCTTACACTAAAGTTTCAATCATGCTCACTTCCCGAATATCCTCATCATTGTCCATTTGGTTCCCCACATTAAAAATATTTAACTCTAGAGTCATATGTCCAAATGTGAGTTTCAACAATCCATTCCTGCAATGGATAATAGTATTGGAAGTTGCTAGGAATGGTCGGCCAAGAATGATTGGTATTTGGGATGATTTGGCCGAAGGGGCAATAGGACATGTATCAAGAACAACAAAGTCCACCGGATAGACAAAGTTGTCTACTTGGACTAAAACATCTTCCACCACTCCATTAGGTATCCGGACACTCCTATCCGCCAATTGTAAAGTAACAGTTGTTGGCTTCATGTCACCAAGCCCAAGTTGTTGATAAACGGAATAGGGAAAAAGGTTAACACTAGCCCCGAGATCAAGTAAAGCCTTCTCGCAAATACTACCCCCAATGCTAATAGAAATCGTAGGACAACTGGGGTCCTTGTACTTTGGAGCAACATTTGTTTGAATGATCGAACTCACTTGCTCGGTCAATAACACTTTCTTGTGCACATTCAACTTCCTCTTCACCGTGTATAGATCTTTAAGAAATTTGGCATGGGAAGGAATTTGTTTTATGACATCAAGCAAAGGTATGTTTACTTTGACTTGTTTGAATAATTCGAAAATATCATCATAAAATTGACCCTTAGACTTGGGAGCAAGTCTATGTGGAAATGGAGCCACACTAGGGTGCAAGGGAATCACGTGATCATCTTTCTCCACAGAGGAGGATGAATTATCAACCACAATTGGTTCAGCGGTGGGTGTCGGAGGAATACTAGATGGATGAGAAGGTGGTGGAACCACCGGGTTAACTAGTATTCTTCCGCTCCTCAGAGTTGTGATTGATTTGGCTTTTTATTGAATGTTTGAAGGATTAGAATTTGAAAAAGGAAGAACCCACAAAGTGTTGGCATTGGGGATTGGCTTGAGGTTGAGAGGAAAATTTCACTTTTTTTTGATTAAGTGTCCCCAAGGTAGAAGTGAGTTTGGACAATTGAGAACGAAGATCTTCATTAATGGTTTGTTGGGATTGCATGAATGCTTGTTGAGATTGCATAAACGCTTGGAGGGTATCCTCCATGCTTCGCCGATTTGGCAGTTGATAAGCATTGGAACCCCCAGAGGGTCCTTGTGGAACATACGAAGATAGATTTGGATTTGATTGATGAGGAGGGTATCGTGGTGGTGCATGATTTTGATTGTGAAATCCGGGTGGTGGAACATTGTATTGAGGTTGGGGTGGTAAAGGTTGGGATCCCATAGGGGGTCCTTGTTGTTCATTATTTCCCTAACTCAACCTTGGGTGGTTCCTCCAACTTGGATGGTAACCCCCACTCAATGGAGCACTCCTTGGAAAGTTGTTAATGGAGTTCACATCGTCTTGCTCCGTAGTAGAAAGTAGGTCTTTGACTACCGGCAATGAGGGACAATGCACGGTAGCATGATCGGTAGTTTTGCAAATAGCACATGCTTCCTCGGTCCGTGCCACAGAGGCGACCAAATTGAGTTTGTTAATTTCAAAAGTTTCCATTTTCGACTCAGCTGTGCAACTTTCAAAGATAGGTCATCATGGTCCTTTAGCACATGTTTCCCCCCAAGAGTTTGACCATGACCATAGAAGGCAAAGAACGATCATTGGGATCGGAATAATCCCACGATTGAGTGTTTTCCGCAAGGAAATCAAAGTAATCTAAAGCCTCGATTGGGCCTTTATCCAAGAACTCACCGTTACACATCATATCGATGAATTGACGGTTTCGTTGGGAGATCCCCTCATAGAAATATCCAACAATTTGCGCATGATCAAAACCGCGGTGGGGGACGGCATTGAGGAGGTCCTTGAACCTCTCCCAACATACGCCAAAGGATTCCCCCTCCTTTTCGCAAAAAGAAGTTATGAGTTTCTTGAGAGCACGGGTACGATGCAAGGGAAAAAATTTCTTGTAAAATTCTTCTTGCACCATCTCCCAACTAGTAATAGACTGAGATTTCAAAGAATTTAGCTAAGATTTGGCATTGTCCTTTAATGAGAACGGAAATAACTTCATCCGAGCAGATTCAAGCTATAGAGGATTGTTGCAAATGGTGCTCACAACTTCCTCAAAATCACGTATATGAAGGTACGGTTGCTCGGTATGCATCCCATGGAAATGGGGTAGCATTTGAAGATGAGGTGGTTTAACAGTAAAAATATTTTGACCATTGGTCGTCGGCGCGACTATGCATGATAATTGTGTGACACGAGTCGGATTTAGGTAGTCACGCATAGTGCGAGCCGGTGGCACAACCGCATCATTGTTATCTTGGGCCATTGGATCGAGAGGTGGTGTTTGGTTTCACACAAGTCTATGTGTTTGGTCACGAACGTAACCGTACATATACCGGTGGCCTCCTCTCAAGAATTATTTGATCTACTTATTTTTGGTTCCCAAAAGGAAATGAAATCAAGATTAAATGTCGCCCTCCCCGGCAACGGCGCCAAAAATGCTTACGCCCTCAATGTGTGTTCTAATAAAGAGGTAGCCCGAAGCATAGGGCTAGAGTGTGCATAGCATAATACTCGGGAAGTCCGAGGTCGATTCCACGGGGAGTAGATATTCTAATGCCTTGATATTATTTCTTCTTGGATTGTTATTTGTGTTAAGGCTATAGGTAGCCAATCGAATTGTGATGAGAATGGTTTCAATATGAACTATGGAGATGTTTAGAAAATTTATCTAAGTTAACGGCAGGTGCGGTCATGGATTTGACTATCACAACTCAAGGGTATCCAATGTCTCCGAATATCCACTTGAATAAAACATTTATGCTCAATGGTTAGAGTTTAAGATTATTGACGATTCCTCTCACATAGACCCTACACCAAAACCAAAAGATGACATAGCACCAAGTATTGGTTGTGACAAATAAGTTGTCCCCAACCAATCAAGGTGATAACAATCCTTTGACTTGACCAAATGTAGGAGAGTGAATCACAACAAAACCTAAAACCTAACCACAAAAATGGAGAACATCATAACCCCCACGAGCCATGAGTAGCCTAATCCATGACCTACCCCTATTTACTACTCACCCATGGCCATTAAAAATGGAAATAAACTCTAGGAAATGAAGATTGCATTTGAGAACAAAGGTACTAACAATGAAATTACAAATAAACTTACAAACTTACTTGAAGTGTTACCAAAACAAGAGCTAAGATAAGTCTCCCAATGTATCTAAGTGTGTCTAGGAATATACTTGCTCCCAATACAAAAAGTAAGTATGTTTGCATGCCTCCACGAATTTCCAAAGAAAACATTCCCCCAAGTTTTAGTTTCCAAAGTTGTCCACTCCACTAACAAATATAAAAATGAAAAAGAGTCTGTCAAATTTTCCCAGCGGCGATCGGTCGACGACGGCTCAGTCGACCGGTCGTGGACTATTTAATGATGCTTTGGAATTTGGGGACCAGTCGACGACGGCTCAGTAGACCGGTCGTGAAGAAGGATTTTTTGAACTTTCATTTTTTCATCATCTCTTGGCACAAAGGGGACTCCATTGCTTTCCCTCGACCGGTCGACGACGTGCCAGTAGACCGGTCGACACCCAGTAATTCTGTCACCTCCACGACACACACATGTAACCTCATGTCTAGCTCCTCCAAATCAATTCAGGATCCAATATACTTCCAACATCAGTCATTTAACCTGCAAATCTCTGCTATACATGAAACACTACCACGCGCAATATCAAATAGAATAGCAAAAGGAATAACGGTTAAACACATCCGAATTAAGGAAGAATTAGCCTAGAATATACAATATTCTTGGCTAATCAGAGTTGACGATGTTTTGGTTGTGGAGAGGATGGGCATATGATCAGAGAGTGTCCAGGGCTGAAGATAGATGAGAAGAAGTTCAAGTGTTTCAATTGTCGGGAGTAGGGACACAAGTCTCCACAGTGTTCTAAGCCGCGTGGGTCGGCATCTTCTGCAACGATTGGTTCTTTAGGTGAAGCTGCTGCTAGTGCTGGCAGTTAGATGAGGCCAGGTCGATTCTTTGCTATTACACACCAGGAGGCAGAGGCAACACCAGAGGTGGTTGCAGGTACTATCTTTGTAGCTGGTCATTATGCTCGTGTTCTTTTAGACTCTAGTGCAACCCATTCATTTGTATCTATAGCTTTCGGATTGAAGTTAGACAGGCTACCTTCTGTTCTGTCATATATTTTGTCTATTTCCACTCCAGTGGGTGAACCTGTTCGAGTGGACTCGTGTTATTTGGGGTGTGAGCTGTTGTTGGGTGGAAAGTCTCTGTCGGTGAAGTTGATTGTATTGCCCATGGTGGATTTTGATATTATTTTGGGGATGGATTTTCTATCCACCCATCGTGCGGTGATTGACTGTTTAATAAAGGAGGTATTTTTTTGTTTTTCGAATGAAGAAGAGGTGAAGTTTTGCGGGGAGAAAGTTGTGGGAAAATGTAGAATGATATCCTGTTTGCAAGCAAGAGCTTTGTTGAGCAAGGGTTGTGAGGGTTTTTTTTGGCTCATGTGGTTGATATGCAGCAGTCCAATCCCAGTATTGCCGATATTCCGATAGTATGTGATTATTTTGATGTGTTTCCGGATGAGTTGCCGGGTATTGTGCCTGATCGGGAGATTGAGTTTACTATTGAGCTTGTTCCTGGAGCGAACCCTATTTCTATAGCTCCGTATCGTATGGCACCAGCTGAGTTGCTAGAGTTGAAGATGCAACTTAAAGAGTATCTTGATAAGGGTTCTATTAGACCCAATATGTCACTGTGGGGTGCGCCTGTTCTGTTTGTGAAGAAGAAAGATGGGTCTATGAGAATGTGCATAGACTACCGGCAGCTTAATAAGGTGATATTGCAGAACAAGTATCCCCTCCCGCGAATTGATGATTTGTTCGATCAATTGCAGGGAGCTACTATCTTTTGATGATTGATTTGAGATCCGGGTATCATCAGTTGAAGATCAGAGAAGAGGATGTACCCAAGTCTGCTTTTCAGACGCGGTATGGGCATTTCGAATTTTTGGTGATGCCTTTTGGTCTTACTAATGCTCTAGCTGTATTTATGGATCTTATGAATATGGTTTTCCAATCCTATTTGGATTCATTTGTGGTTGTGTTTATTGATGACATCTTGGTATATTCCAAGAGCGAAGAAGACCATCGGCAGCATTTGAGGTTAATGTTGCAGACTTTGAGAGAGAAGCGATTGTTCGGGAAGTTTAGCAAGTGTGAGTTCTGGCTGCAGGAAGTTGTATTCTTGGGCCATGTCATATCCAGAGAAGGGATTCGAGTAGACCCAAAGAAGATGGAGGCGGTGGTTAGTTGGGAGAGACCAACTAGTATGACAGAGATTCGTAGTTTTCTTGGGCTAGCAAGTTATTACCGTCGTTTTATTCCAGGTTTATCTTCTATTGCTTTGCCAATGACAAAGTTGATTCATAAGAATGTGAAGTTTATATGGTCTGATGAATGTGAGGCAAGTTTCAGATTGTTGAAGGAAAGGTTAGTGTCTGCTCCTGTTTTGTCAGTTCCTGATGGCACTGAAGATATGCTGATTTATATTGATGCTTCTTTGCGAGGTTTGGATTGTGTCTTGATGCAATGAGGCAAGGTGATTGCATATGCTTCTCGTCAGTTGAAGCCTAATGAACTTAATGATCCGTTTCATGATCTTGAGTTGGCTGCTATGGTATTTGCTTTGAAACAATGGCACTAATTATTTATATAGAGTCACGTGCGAAATCTTTTCGGACCACCAAAGCCTTAAGTACTTGTTTACTCAGAAGGAGCTTAATTTGCGGCAACAGGGATGGATGGACTTGATCAAAGACTAGGATTGTTCTATTCACTATCATCCGGGGAAGGCAAATGTTGTTGCAGATGCTTTGAGCCGTAAATCGGCAGGGAGTCTGTCTTGTGTGCGATGTGCCCGTATTGAAAATTTTTGTGAGATGAAGAAGTTGGATGCTATGTTTGAGGTGATTCGAAAGATGTTCTATTGGCCCGTTTTTCGATTAGACCTACTTTTGTTGATCAGATTCGAGTGGGACAAAGATTTGGATGAGTTCCTTGTGTCCAAGAAGAAGTTGGTGGTTGAAGGGTTGGGAGATGATTTCAGAATTAGTGGTGATGGTATGCTGATGTTTGGGACACGAATGTGTATTCCTAATGACCCAGTTTTGAGGCGTAGTATTCTGGAGGAGGGTCACAGTTCTGCTTATGCTATGCACCCAAGAGGTAATAAGTTGTATCGGAATCTTCGTGAAAACTTTTGGTGGAGAGGTATGAAGAAAGATATTGTCGAGTTCGTAGCGAAGTGATTAACTTGCCAGCAAGTTAAGATAGAGCATCAGCGGCCAACAGGGTTGTTGCAAAATCTGCCGATACCTGAGTGGAAGTGGGAGCATGTAACTATGAACTTCGTGGTTGGATTGCCGAGATGTAGCATAGGTTTTGATTCTATTTGGGTTGTGGTGGATCAGCTGACGAAGTCTGCTCACTTTTTGCATGTCCGAGTTATGTACACTACTGACAGATATGCCAAACTATACATTGCTGAGATTGTTAGATTGCGCGGAGTTCTTGTTTCCATTGTGAGTGTCAGGGATCCGAAATTTACTTCTCGTTTCTGGCATAGTCTGCAGTCTGCTTTGGGGACTTCCTTGAAGTTTAGTACGTCTTTTCACCCACAGACAGATAAGCAGTCGGAGAGGACTATCCAGACTTTGGAAGACATATTGCGGGGTTGTGTGTTGGACTTTTGAGGTGCTTGGGATGATTATTTTCCTTTAGTGGAATTTGCTTATAATAACAATTTTCCAGTCCAGTATTGGGATGACACCCTATGAGGCTCTTTATGGGAGGCGTTGTCGCACTCCTCTTTGTTGGAGTGAGGTGGGAGAGAGGCAGTTGTTGGGAACGGAGTTGATTCAGCAGTCTTCTGATGGCGTCAAGTTAATTTGAGAGCGGTTGATGATTTCTTATAGTCGGCAAAAGAGTTATGATGACAATCACCGCAGGGAGTTGGAATTTGATGTGGGTGATCTGGTTTTTCTTAGAGTGTCGCTATGGAAGGGTGTAGTTTGCTTCAAAGGCAAGGGGAAATTGGCACCTAGATATGTGGGGCCGTATGAGATTATAGAGCGGATTGGTATTTCTGCTTATCGCTTGTCGTTACCAGTGGAGTTATCTCGGCTACATAATGTCTTTCATGTGTCCAACTTGCGGAAGTATATTGCGGACCCTTCACATGTTTCGAATACCGCGGAGTTGGAGGTGCAAGAAGACTTATCCTATATCGAGGAACCTTTGCGGATCATCGACCGAAAGGAGAAGGTATTGCGCTCCAAGAAGATTATGTGGGTGAAGATCCTTTGGAGGCATCATGGTGTAGAAGAGGCTACTTGTTAGGGAGAGGATGCTATGAGGGTCAAGTATCCACACTTATTCGTATCGGGTACGTATTCTAATTTCGAGGATAAAATTTCCTAGGTGGGGGAGAGTTGTAATACCCATATCTATATTAATTGTTTTAATTAGATTTATTAATATTAATAAAAGAATAGAGAAGAGGAAATACTGGTGTGGAGGAGTTTTATGGATTTAATAATGGTTTTCTATTTAATAAATAGGTGTTACATAATGAATACATATAAAATAAAGTGTGGGGTGGCATACATGGGTATAAAATGATTATAATGAAGGACAATATGGTCATTATCTTTTAAAAACTGATTAGGTTTGATTATAGAGTGGCTAACTCTCATTAGGGTTGAGTATTGTTCTTGAGGTGGCTAGAGAGATTAGAGAGAGAGGCTAAGGAGATTGACAAAATCAAGGCTAAGATCAAAGGTTTTTAGAGAAGAATCCTTCTTCAAAGTTGTTCCCAACATCCTTAAGATAATTCCTACCAATTTAGATTTTAATTTCGTGTTTAGTTAAGCCCAGATTAAGGATTTTTCAGTAATTACATTTAGCCACTGAAATTTTTGAGATCTAGTTTTAAATTATTGATTTAGGTGGGTTTGAGTGGATTTTTGAAGTCCAAATTTGAGTATGAATTGAGTATAGGGGTATACTACATCCTAGAGTATTTGTTTTCATCGATTTGTGGGCTTTGAATCGAGTTTAGATGAGTTTTGTTGAAGAAAAACCATAGGGGATTAGCAGTTTCTTAAATTCTGCTGTTTTGCATACTGACCGGTATGCATACCGGTATACCGACCGGTATACTGGGCGGCATACCGGATGCCATACCGACCTCGCCTGCAAGTCGCAATTTGGAGATACAGAGACCTATTTCTAACCGGTGAGCCACCGGTATACCGGCTAATATACCGGGCGCCATGCCGGTTGCATACCGGCCTTAGTAATTTTTGACAGTAAGCCTTGAGTTTTATATAAACGAAGAAAAATAAACTAACCGGCATGCCGGCCGACATGCCGAGCGGTATACCGGCTTCATACCGGCCTCATACCGGTTTGGCAAAAAGTTGATAAAAATCTATTTTTCCTTTAGGGTTGTCTTAGATTGTTTATAAATCTTATTTAAGAGGGAATTGAGATTTTACAGAGGCTAGAAGAGGCCAATAACCAATATTTAA